>JAQZBX010113845.1:0-10066 GCA_029593785.1 Cabassous unicinctus
CAGAGAAGCCATGTTAGCAGAATAAAGAACACAGTTTTTTGTTTTGTCCGTGTCTAGTCTCATTCCTTCGCTGAATAGCTCGTCGCCGCCGTTGATTTGTCCCGCGGGCCGGGACACAGGGCCTTCTCTCCTTCCTCACGACCAAGCTCCTCCATCTGCTGGCCTCCCTGGGCTCCGGCATCAAAACTCAAACATCAGAACTCCAACTCAAAACTACTCCAACTCTGTCTTTTGCCATTCCTTTTATATTTGGTTCCCCACTCACCAAGGGGTGGGGTTCGATGCCCTACCGACATGGCCCAGTCAACGCCCTAATCATAACTTAATCATGCCCAGATTAATAGACCAGTTTACAAGCATGTTCCAATATCTATTTTTGGAATTCATAACTATATCAAACTGCCAAACAGCTACAGGGGTGAAGAGAAAGTTCTCATAATGGATGGTGGTAAGGGTACTACAACATTGTGAATGTGATTAATCCCACTGAATAGTAAGTTTCAGAGGTGTTTGAATAAGAAGATTTATGTTGTATCTATGTTTCCACAATTTAAAAAAGAAATGTAAATTAAAGAGATACTGACAATTAAATGTAATTAATATGTTATACTGGATTAGAACTAAGAAAGGAGAAGAGGCTTAAAGGGACATTTTTGGGAATTAAGAAAAATTGGAATATAGAATATAAGCTTGATGTTAAATTTCTTGAACTTGATAACTGTATTTAAGGTGATTATATAAGTAAATATCCTTGTTCGCAGGAAATATACATGGAAGTCTTATGTGTTCCAGGAATATGATGTGTACAACCTGCTCACAAATGTTCACAAGATGATGATGATAGATAGATAGATAGATAGATAGATAGATAGATAGATGTTAGATAGATAGATAGATAGATAGATAGATAGATGGATGGATGGATGATAGAAATGACAGAGATGGCAGAAGGTTAAAATCGGTAGATCTGGGTATCTGGGGGAATGGGGGTATGTTGGATTTCTCTGTAGGGGGTTTGTATTATTTTTTGCAACTGTCCTATATGTTTGAAATTATTTCAATTAAAAAGGGGAAAAATAAATAGGTGATAATATTTAATTTTTTAAAAAGTTGAATATGGTATATTAGCTATAATGTATAGTACATAAAATATAATATATTCAGGTGTCAAGAACATAATTACAAAATCTTAAAGCCAAACAACAGCTAGAAAGCAACTGCAATATAAGATAAGCAAAAGGTTAAAATGATTAAGTTATTAAAGATCCTTTATATTGTTACAAATGTACCATATTCATGTAGGATGTTATTGGTAGGGGAGGATGTGGGGGTGTGGTGGGGTGTATGGAAATCCCCTGTATTTTCTACATGACTTTTCTGTAACCTAAAGCTTCTTGGAAAATAAAGTGAAAAAGAAAAAAAAGACATTGGGGGAACATACTGAAGAAATTGTCAATATACATGAAAATAGATCTTACAGTGATGAAAAGCACAACGCCAAAATTTTTTTTCTATTTTTTTTTTCTGTTGTTTATTTTTTATTTTGTTATAGTTACTTTTTGTTGGCTTTGTTTTCGGGGAGGTTTTGTGTTGCAGATGTGGTAGAGGAGGATCACTGCTCCAGGGTGTAGGTGGTGATGGGACGAATGTGGGGTGGACCTGGGGCATGCTTCTCTGGAGTATGAGTGTGTTCATGTCATCATGGAGTCTTGTCTCATGGGTGAAGACCCGCAGAATAACTGACAGAATATTGAATTCCCATCCTGGTGAGTCCTGCTACAGTTTCACATAAAGTGGCAAGAATCTCTGGAGTACATGGGCAGTGCCTAGCAAAGGAGGGCGAAAAGTGCACCAGGCTCTTGATATTGATGCTTGTACTTATGAACCTTGTTCTTGTGAAATCTAAACCTGGCCTGCTAGTATATATTGCCTAGAAGTTACCTCCTGAGGGCCTCCTTGTTGCTCAAATGTGGCCTCTCTCTAAGGTAAAGTTACCATATAAATTCACTGCCCTCCCCCAACCCCTGGTGTGGGATATGACTCCCAGGGATGAGCCTCCCTGGCACCGAAGGATTAATACCAAGTGCCAACTAACGATGCATTTGGAGAAAGGCCTAAACCAAAAAGGGGAGATATTAAATGCAAATGAGTTCTTATGGCTAAGAGATTTCAAAGTGAGTCAGGAAGTCATTCTAGAGGTTACACTTATGCACATCTCAGGAGGATCTCACTGTCTGCCACAGTAAACAATGCCTCATATAGGAGTGCTCCTGGGGGCTCTAGAGACATATAGACACTATAGGAGTGCAGACAACCCCAGGAAATTGGCCTTACCTTGGAATATATGATAACCCATCTCCCCCAATGTATCAGAGTTAGACTCATTTATAATTTTTCTATACATGGTTCTTCTATCCCATTTATTTGAATCTATAATTAGCACTATACCCATTAAATATATGTCCCAGAGACTTAAATCTTCTGGCTGTTCATAGGCTGGGTGAGCCTTGAATCTCAGCAGAGTTGCAGCCAACACCTCTCCAGTTCATCAGACTCACCCAGGACAACTAACAAAAGGATGATGATGGACAATGCCCAACCCAAGAAGCAGAGAGTATCTTCAACTGCAAGCAAGACAGTTCCATCCATCTGCCCCATGAGATCTAAGACCCCTCTCAATCAGAAGCAGCGTGGGCATCACCATCCCAAAATACTCAAGATAGAGAAATGAACAAACATAAGGGTGGAATGCAACTATGGATAAAGTAGACTTATTTTTATTATAGTAATGGAAGAACTTGCAATATTGATATTGACAGTGGTTACCAGAGATTCTGAGGGGAGGGAAAGGGAACTATAGGTATAACACGGGCATTTTTGAGACATTAGAATAGTTCTGCATGATACTGCAGTGACGGATACTAGCCATTATACATTTTGTCAAAACCTATAAAATTGTGCAGTGCAAACTGTAAAACATAAAGTAGACTATAGACCATGGTTAGTAGCAATGCTTCAATATGTGTTTATCATTCATAACAAATGTACCACGCTAATGAAAGATGTTGTTAATGGGGGAAAGTGTGGGAGGGGTAAAGGATGCAGTATGTGGGAATCCCCTATATTTTCGATGTAACATGTATGTAATCTAAAGTTCCTTTAAAAATAAAGGAAAAATTATTAAAAAAGAAAAATTTAAAGATTCTTTACATAGTAAGACCTATCAAGAGGCAAGTGGACAAAAGTCATGAATAAACTACTCACAATAGTAGAAATATAAGTGAAGAAGAAACACATGGGGAAAAAGTCAACCTCAGTAATGAAAAAATGCAATTAAAATAAAAAGCAAATGTTTTTCCATCAAATCAGCAGAAATATTAAAATGATATTATTTAATGAAGTTGAGGATGGCAGGAGGGAGGTAATCTCCTAGATTTCTGGAACAATGTAAACTAGGAAATTCTTTCCAGGCAAATGCTTTGCCAAATTCATAAAAAATATTTTCAAAGGTCATACTATTGACTTAGTAATTTAACATTTAAGAATTTTAAGGAAACAATTAGAGATGTAGATAATGAATATTAGCTGAGACATTATTCTGAATATTAGTTGAGATATTATTCATATTAGGGAAAAGATAGAAACTTAAATCTCCAGAAAGGAGATGGTTCCATATGTTATTACACATATTTGAATAGAATATTGTATTACCAATAAAATAATATTTTCAAGTGTATTTAATAACAGGGAATTACTCATTATAGACTAGAAATGCAGAAAGACATAAATCTTTATGCATATAACTATATACATGTGTGTATGTATGTGTGTTCATATATGTGTGTGTATATATATAAAAGGTTGGAAAGAAATATGGTAAAATATGAAATTGGTTTCTCCTATTTTATATTCTCATTTCTATTCCAAATTTTATATAATATCCCTGCTTGCTTTTGTAATCGGAAAAAATGTAATATTCAGAAATATGCATGATACAGTATGTGATATTCCTACTCTACACTATTCATTATTCTGGATTTTAAAGACCAAGGATGGATACAACAATGCGTCTTTGGAAGGGGTTTGTTTAATTTGAGGAACTCAAATTCTAATGGTCTGGATGGAGCACCTATATAGGAAAAGTCCTATTTTTGCATATGGGACATAAAAAATGTGCTATAGGATGATGATGATGGTGATGATAGTAATAATAATAACTGACATATAGAGAGAGTGTTACAATTTGCATAGCACTTTCATACACATAATCTCTTTTAAACACTCCAATCCATTGGAAAAAAATGTTACATCCCAGCAGACATGACATCTGTTCGTCCAACCTTGGCCCAACACATGCTGTCGGGGTGACAAGGAAGTAGAAGATAAGAACATGCTTTCAAGGAGTTTCCAGTCTGGTTAGAGAGATAAAACCTGCATCCAATAAATGTTATGTGATGGGACTAAAAACATGAATATATGTGGGTTTTCCTGCCTTCCTCTTCCCTTGATAGCTAAACAGAACCTGCCTTGTCTACTCAGGTGTTTCCCTCCTCCACACTCCAAAGAGGGTTCAGCAGTTGCCAGGCTATTTCTGTGCTGTAGCTGGACCTCTTCTCTGGAGTTTGTAATCTAGAACGGAGAAAGAGGGGGGCTGGCAGGAGAGATCAGGGAATTTATTTGAGGGAGACAGGAGGAGAGTGAATTCAGAGCCACTATGGTATAATGTATGAGTTAAGTGTATGAGAGAAAAAATGAGAAGTTTGGAAGGGATGCTGTAATGCAGAAGATATGTGTTCTCCATGATGTTTGTGAAATAGTAGTAAATAACGTAAGTCAATGAGAAATTATATTTTGCCTCCCATACTGGGTTTCTTTAACTACCACATTAATCTGACCCTACAGCACAGTTCAGGATTAGAGTAGTATCTTGGAGTCAATCCATTGTAGAAGGAAAGACAGTTACCAAGGAAACTCCTGCACTTTCCCTGTGCCATGACAGTTTTAGTATTTGTAAGTAGACCAAATTCAAGGCCATTGTGGCAGGCAGACTTCTAAGATGACCCTCAAGGATCTCCACTTCTTATAGTCACACCCTCATGTAAACCCCTCCTCTTGAGTTGTGGGCTGGATCTATGACTTGCTTTTAATCAATAGAACACATCAAAGGTGATGAGATAATTGTAATTAGGTTATAAAAGGCTGTGACTTCCATCTTGCTAGCAGACTCTATTGCCTTCCCAGCTTGTATGCATTGATGAAGCAAACTGCCAATCAATGAAACAAGAGGCCCCCATGGTAAAGACTAAGGGTGGCCTCAGGCCACTAGCCGGTGAGGAGCTGAATCCTGCCAACCACCATGTGAACATGAAAGGAGATCCTTACCAGTTTGAGACTTGAGATGCCTACAGACCTGCTGACCCACTGATTGCGGCCTGTGAGAGGATCTAACCAAGGCATCCCCAGACTCTAACCCACAGAAACAGGGAGATAATAGACATGTGTAATTTTAAACCACTAGGTTTTGTGGTAATTTATTACTCAGTAATAGATAACTAACAGAGTCATACACCTACCTTTTCTTTCATTTTGCTCCTTCTCTCAGAATTTTTTCCTAATGCAAATAAACCTGGCCTTCCTCCAAATACTGGTTTTCCATTTGGATTGCTTAAAAACTGAAGCTGCATGTAAAGGATACAGTGTGGGGCTGAAATGGATCTCTGAGGTGGAGAAGATGCCATGCCATCCACCAAGTCCAATGCACCCCTCCCATAGCAAGCACTTTGCCCTCAGCACTCATTACCCACACCTGCTTCCCCAAAAGTTGGGGGGAACAAAATGATTGCAGCTATAATGTGGCCCTCCTGATCCTGAAACAGGCTAGGAGAAGCAGATGGGAGAGAACAACCAGAATATCACTTCCTTGGAGATAATTGAAAAGTACCGGATCCCACCATTCTCTTTGAAGTATTCATAGAAATGTTTGAGGTTCATATAAGGGCATTTTAAAACCATGTTCATCTGATTACCATGCAAAACAAAAAGGATATTGATTCCTGCATCTTGGCATTTCATTATCTAAGCTGGGCTTCCAACTACTCCCATGCTGAATAACCCTGGGCTGCCATAACAGGGTTTATCCAAAAAGGCAGAAACAGTCTCTAGCCTGGACTAAGTTGAAAGACGAGGGTAAACAGTCCTGAAGTGTGAGGTGAGAAAGTATTTTTCTCCTGTTCCTCCAAGGTCCTGACCAGGAGGCAAACCCACAGTAATGGAAAGAGAACAAGAGAGCCCTGAGAATCAAAAGCCTAGAGGATCTAGGTTTTCCATTCCATTCAACCAATTGCAAATATCTTAACCACTTCTATATACCTGGATCTGCAGGGAGCACATGCCAAGCAGAAGACATGCCCACTCTCTCAAAGAGCTTACAGTCTTTTCATAGAGTCAAGGTTATAATACAAAAAGTAAATAGCCTGGTATCTTCTTTCTCCTTCACTCTCCCCATCCAAGTCCTATTGTTTCTTCCTGCAACATCTGGTGTTTCTTGCTCCTTCCATTACTTCTACTCTAGTCCAAGCGGCCATCATCTCGCCTCTGGATGGCTCTAATAACCCCTCACTATACTTCCTTCTACTTCCAATCCACACTCACATTCATTTTTTTAACATGTAATTTTTAAGAGTATTTTTTTTACAAGTACTTTTAAAGAATTATTTTTTGGAGCTCCAAAGGATTCCCATAGCACAGAACTGTTAACATGCCTATAAGGCCCTTCAGGAGTTAGATTCTGCACCAACCCTCTCTGAGACACCTCATGCCACCCTCACATTCCCTATTCTCCAGCCCCACTCACCTTCTTTCTGTTCCTTAAGCTCTGCCTAAAATGTTCGACCCCATCCCCCGTTACCTAGAACCCTCCTACTCAGTGCTCAGTTCTCCCAATGTGGCCCCTCTCAGACTTTCCATGACCCTCCCCTCTTGATTAGGGCCCTCCTTATTGCCTCTCAAGTCTCTCTTTCTAATAGCACATCATAATTTATAATTATATATTTGTTTGTGTTGATTTGTTTAATGCCTCTCTTACTCACTAGATCATGAGTTCTAGGAGGGCAGGGGCCAGGTGCATTTTCTTCATGCCTTTATCTTCAAAGAAATGATTGGTTGGTGCTCCCTTTTCCTGAATTTTCACGGTTCTTTATATCTACCTGGTATGCAGCACTTTTATTATAGCTTCTTGTGTACATGCCTGGTTCTGCATAAAAAGTTACGAGCAACTTGAGGGCAGGAACTGTGTCTTATAATCTCTAAATCCACCTTAAGTTTCAATATGTGATTAGCTGTACATGTAATTAGCACAAATATATATGTATCAGATGAATGAAGCCATTGAATTGTGCCTTATGAGTCATTAGATATGGTTTCACAGTGTTTCAGTTAAATATATTGAAGAACATGATCTTTTCCTGCTTTTCTAGATATATTAACAGTGGTGATTCCATGGGATGCTGTCAGCCAATATGTTAAGATTTAAACCTTCTGACTCACAATGATTCAATAATTTAATAATACTCCCACTGTGAGGACATTATGATAGATTTTTCTTTTTAAAAAATGTATCTTAGGAGAAAAAATACAGTTTCATCTCGGTCCCGGTGTTAGGAATTTTTTAAAAGGTGGAAGGAGAAGATATTATAGGAAAATATATCTTGGTAAATTAAAGAATACTTTTCTCATCCTATCTCTTCTTCTGTATTTCCTCTCTGTTTTCTATTGGGAAGTTTTGACATGTCGAGCAGATTTATTATTCCTATAAAACTGCTTGGTTGAAATGGGAAAAACCAATTTATTTGAATGGGCATGTGTTAAAATATCTCTGAAAGAAAGGAGCCAGTGCAGATAGGTTCACTACGAAGCCACCAAAGCTTAAGCTAAAGGGCCCCTTCCTAACAGTCCCCTTCCATGGCCTTATAGTTATAAAATTTGCAGAAGTAGAGTATTTTAATGGCAATGCGTTATACCATCCTCTTTCCTCTTTGAATTGCTGTTTCCATACTCTTTACCATCTCATTTTCCCTCATTTGGAGTAGCACTTTAGTCTCTGTGAACATTTTGGCCATCAGACTAAAAAGAGTCAAACTGGAGATCCATTAGTTTATGTGTAGTGATATCCATTTGTGAGTTCATAGCTATTTCCATGTGTAGTTAAATCAGCCCTACCACCCCAGTGTTAGGAAGAGCTTCCAACAATTCTCCTACTTTCAATAATTCTCTTACTTCCATCTGTGCTGATTACCTGCAAAGCAACCTGAATAATAATTCAAGTCAACAGTACTCTTCCCTCTTCCCTGGTTAATCAATCACTCAGAGATGAAGAGAGAGTAAGAAAAATAAAAGGCTATACCCCTGCCACTCAAAAGTAGGACAAGAAGTGTGATCATGGGTAGGCTCTGAGTCCTTTCGGCTTGAATAAAAAAATATGAAGAGCTCATTCCTCCCTCTTCTCCACAGTCAATTAAAATAAGAACATACCATTGCACTTCTGATAAAATTGTCTTTCCTCTAATTTGCAGAACAATTTTATGCATTTGGTTTATGCAGATGTCCTGATTTCCCAATATACGTCCAGCAGGGTCCCTTTTAGACCACATGAGGAATCACACAAGGGAACATGCCGTCTCTTGTTAAATCACTGTTTATAGGAATATTTTAAAGGAAAATGTCTTTTAGAGATTGTGCTATTTAAAAGAGAAAAAAAAGGAATGTGGCAACTTATTGCAAATGGAGCTGAACATTTTAAACTGTTGTAATCCTCTCAGTTATACTGGCTTCAACCAGTTTGTGTGAATATATCTAAAGTAATGGTTTCCAAACACTTTTCCCCCTTTTTTCTCTTTTTTTCATAACAGCTTTTAAAATATATAATTCATACACCATAAAAGACACCCTTTTAAAGTGTAAAATTGCATAGTTTCAAGTATATTTACAAAGTTGGGTAACCATCATCATTCTATTATTCCAGTACATTTTAATCACTGCCCAAAGAAATCCCATATTCATTAGCAGCCAATCCCAATTTCCCTCTCCCCTCAGCCCCTGGTAACTCTGAATACACCCTTTGTCCCTAAGGATTTGCGTATTCTGGACATTTCATATAATATATAATATATGGTCTTTTGTGATTGGCTTCTGTCACTTAGCATAATGTTTTCAAGTTTTAGTCAAGCTGTAGCATGTGTCAGTAATTCATTCCTTTTCATAATAGTCCATCATATATCCATACAATGGATACCACATTTGATTATCCATTTGTCAGCTGATGGACATTTGAGTTTTTGCTACCTTTTGGTTACTATGAATAATGCTGCTATGAACACATATATACAAGTTTTTATGTGGACATATGTATTCATTTCTCCTGAATATGTACCTCAGTGTGGAATTTCTGGGTCATATGGTAATGCTATTTTTAACATTTGAGGAATTTCTAGACTGTTTTCCAAAGGTGCTCCACCATTTTACATTCCTACCAGCAGAATATGAGGGCTCTGATTTCTCCACAACCTCTCCATCACTTGTTATTCACTGTCTTTTTTATTTCAGCCATCCTACTGAAGTAGTATCTCATTGTGGTTTTGATTTGCATTCCAAACAGTTTTGATTTTGTATGCTTATTAGCAACTGAGTGTCCACCTCCAATATGTATATTGTTTACTTATAACCATATACAATAATACAAATATAGTGTATCCTGTAAAAAGCACCCACAACAATTAGATGATTTAAATGTAAGAAAGACATTCTAAAATGTTCTTCTACAGCTCGGTGGAGCTCGGTGGAGCTGCAACTCCTACCCTACAGCTCAATGGACTCATCCAAGTAACCTGGTGAGGAGACGACGATGGGCAACGGCCATCCCAGGGAATGGAGAGGGCCTGCAGCTGCAGGCAGGATAACCCCATCCACCGTATCCATGGGATATAAGCCCTCTGTCACTTGGAGGTGGAGTGGACATCACCATCCCAGTCCCCTCAGGATTGGGGGAGGAGCTGTGGACTAGAGTGGACTT
>JAQZBX010113846.1:0-10063 GCA_029593785.1 Cabassous unicinctus
TTTCTGGCTATTTGGGACCACTTACCCTTCCAAATAAATTTGAAAATCAAGTTTTCCATTTATTTTTTTAAAATGCTGTAGAATTTTTATCAGGATTGCATTGAATCTCCATATCAATTTGAGTAGAATTGACATCTTAATGATATTTAGACTTTCAGTCCATGAGCATAGAATGTTCTTCCAATTATTTAGGTCTTTTTAAAATTTCTTTTAACAATGAGTTGTAGTTTTCTGAATACAAGTGCTTTACATCATTGGTTAAGTTTATTCCTGAATATTTGAGCTTTATCTGTCATATTTTATTTTCACCACTCTTTTGACACTTTTAGTTACTTTTATTGATATAATCTTCATTTCTAGACTCTTGTTCAGGCCTCTCTCTCCAGTCTTTTCTTTTCAGGCTGCAGTTCAACCTTTAGTATTTCCTGTAAAGCAGGTCTCTTGGTTACAAACTGTCTCAGTTTCTGTTTATCTGTGAATATTCTAAACTCACCATGATTTTTTAAAGACAATCTTGCCAGATCTCTGGCAGTATCTTAAATATATCATACCACTGTCTTCTTTCCCCAATGGTTTCTGGGGTGAAATCAGCACTTAATCTTAGTGAGTATCTCTTATATTTTATGCTAGGCTTTTCTCTTGCTGCTCTCAGAATTCTCTCTTTGTCTTTGGCATTTGACATTCTGGTTAGTATGTGTTTTGGAGTTGGTCTATTCAGATTTTTTCAGATGGGACTACATTGTGATTCTTGGACGTGTATATCTATGTCCTTCAGTAGGGTTGGGGAATTTTCTACAATTATTACTTCATATATTCCTTCTGCCCCTTTTCCTTTCTCTTCTCCTTCTAGAACACCCATGACACATATGTTTGCATGTCTCTTGCTGTTGTTAAGTTACCCGAGACCTTGTTCAAGTTTTTCCAATCTTTTCTTCATCTATTCTTCTTTATTTTCATGTTCAGAGGCTATTTCTTTAAGCTCACCAATCTTCTTCCACCTCCTCAAATCTGCTGTTATTTGATTCCAGTGTATTCTTAATTTCATTTATTGCACCTTGCATTCCCATAAGATCTGCTATTTTTCTATGTTTGCTTTAAAGTTCTTCTTTGAGCTCATCTAATGTCTGCTTAATATCCTTAATTTCTTTACCATCTCATTGACTTTATTAAGGAGCTTTGTTTGCCCACCTATGATTAGTTATCTCAACTCCTTTATGTCATCTGGAGGCTTATCTTGTTCCTTTAACTGGTCCATATCTTCCTGTTTCTTGGTGTGGATTGTAATTTTTTGTTGGTGTCTTGGCATCTGGCTTACTAGAGTATTTATTCTGGGTTCAATTTTTCTCTTTAGTTTAGGGCTTCCTGCCCTTTCTCCCTTGCTGGTTGTGTAGCAGGAGCCAAGGATGTAGTTGGTGCTATAAGCTATGGAGGCTCAAACTGCCCTCATTGCCCCAGGGACTGATGAAGATTCTCTCACCTTTCTCATTTGCCAGGGGTAGGGACAGAACCAATGCTGTGTGGAATAATCCAACTCATCCAGGCCTAGACTGTAGTTGCTCAGAGAGACTGATGAAGCTTCACGCCCCTTTCTCCTCTGCCAGGGGTGGGGATGGAGCTGCATGTGTTGGCAGCAATCTATGCAGTGCAGGTCCAAGATGACCACAGTCGCCCTGGTGTGCCAGCCGAATGTACCTGCAGTTATCCAGATAAGCTGGTGTAGGGCCCTTCAGCTTCCTCCCTGCCAGAGGTGGGGCTGAAGCCTAGGCTAAGGCTGTGGCCAATCTGGGTGAAAGAAACTTGTCTCTACTGTCACTGTGATTTTCAGTCAGCCCAGCTTCCCCTCATGCTGGGGGTGGAATCAAAATGGGAGCTACCAGCCTTTTTCTGACTTGGACGGGTTCAAATTTTAGCTGTTCTTACGGTTAAACTTTAGCCAGCTGAATTTATTAATCAGTAGCTGAACTAGGTGGCTAACCATCTCTTCCTCCCCTGTTTTGGGGAAATGGTGCTTCCAATTCCTGCCATAGAATAGCCCCCAGGGTGGCTTATGCTGCCAAAGTAGGGTGATCACTGGCTTCAATGTTGTGACCTGTTGTTTCCCAGAGAGGCTGGCACAGCTCCCCCCAGGTTCCTCCCTGCCCAAGGTGGGCCTGGAGCTTAAGCTAGACCTGCATTTTTATCTAGATGGAAAGAAGCCAGGCGCCAACAGCACTGTGATTTTCACTCAGCCCTGCTTCCCCTCGTGTCAAGCATGGAGCTAAGGTGGTGGCTACTGGCCTCTTTCTGACTTGGACAGGTTCAAACTTTAGCCGTTCTTAGGATTATACTTTAGCCCACTGAATTTACTAATCAGTAGCTGAAGTTGGTGGCCAACCATCTCTTCCTCCCCCATTTTTGGGAAGTGGCACTTCCAAAACCAGCCACAGAACAACTCCAGAGGTAGCTTGTGCTTGCAGTGGAGAATGGGCACCAGCCTTCAGGGCGTGAACGGTTCTACTTAAGAATCTTCTCTGCTGATAGGCAGTCTCCTCCTTCCATTCTTTCAAGGATGTTGCAGGATGCAATTCTGGTCTCCTGGAGCCCCCAAACAAGTGCTTTAGATAGCTCTGCATGATTACTAACTGTCCTGTAGCTGGAGCTGATTCTAGGAGCTCCTTACTCTGCCACCATGCTGCTGGTTGTCTCCTTCTGCCTTTTTTATTGTTATTTTTGACAAGAGTCCCAAGTTTGTTAAAAAAATAAATAAACATTGCTTCAGCAAATTGTGCTGGATTACAGTAAATTCACATGCAAAAAAATTATGTGCCTCCTTCTTTCACAAGTTACAAAAAATGTTTTCAAATGGGATCCATGAAATAATATTTACATATAAACAAAGCTGACCATCTGAAATTATTTATGCTGAATGTTCATAAGAGTCATGGATATTCAAATCCAGAACAGAATGTCAGTCTGTAACATGATTAAAGTTATTTATATGGATACTGTTCTTTATACAACATGTCAATATATAGTTAAGTACCATAGTTAGGTATATTATAAATTTTGTATTAAATATATTAACTATATTCTACAATTATTTGTAATTTTATTCATTGCTAATGTTTTGAGGAAAAATACTTTTTATTCAGTAGAACTATGAAAATATTATTCATGCTGATCAGAATTAAAATTGTATAGACAGAGTTTTAAAATGCATATAAATAACACTAAACATTTTTTCTACAACCTGTACTTCATAGAATCTTTTTGAAAAGTCAATGAAATATTGTAGTGCAAAAAGTGGATATCAACAATCTATATATAAGAATTAACCTGTAAAATTCTTACAAGAAATCATAGTTGAATATCTTTCAGTAGACAAAGGACTTTGTAGTGGAAGGTAGATTTTTAGATTTTACTCCAAAACTGCTAGAATGAAAAATTAATTAGATGAGATTGGGTGTGTTCAGGGTATATATCAAATCAGAACGGCAAACAGCTGGGGCCCCTCCCCAATATTAGGAAAGGGGAGGAGGAAAGGTCATAAAAAGGTCTAACCTGGGGTCCCATGCCCATGTCACACCCAGAAGCACACCTGCAACATGTCTGGAGTTGTGTATTGTTTTTCTTTTATTGTTTCTTAATTAACAGTTTACTCCCTTGTCTACCTTAAAACAAAAAAAAACAAAACAGAAATAAAACAATCACTCAACCAATAAAATAGACATCATCTAAACTACAAGTTTCCTGTATCAAAGACATTATGAAGAAAAAGAAAATATGATGTAGAGAATGGGATAAAATTTTAATAATCCATATCTATATAGCCAATAGAATTGAAAGAAGAGTCTCAGACAGATATGTCTACACCAATGTTCATGGAAGTATTATTCCCAAAAGCCAAAATGTTGAACAAACCAAGTGTCCATTGACAGATGTGTGTATAGATGAAATGTACTCTATCCATACAAAGGAATATTATTCAGCCATAAAAGAAATGAAGTTCTGATATGTGCTACTACATGGTTGAAACTTAAAGGTATTATGCTGAGTGAAATAAGATAGGCACTAAAGGACAAATATTGTATGATTTCTATCATATGAAATCAAGAACTTCTCATCCTAATGAATTAGAATTGATAAAATATATAAACTCACAGATAGCAGAAATAATGGGATAATAATATTAGAATTGAGATAAATAGAATAAAGAATAGTTCAAAAACAACCCCAAACTAAAATGTAGGTCTTTGGAAAGATCAATAAAGTTGATGAATTTTTAACTAGATTTACAAATAAAAATAACTCAGGGTATAGACTCCCACAACTAAAATAAAAGCAAGCGTATTAATAGCCCCTTACAGAAATAAGAATGAATGCAAAAGCTCTATGAATAATAGTACACAAAAATTTGGAAAATCTTGATGATATTGAAAAATTCCTATGAATTTCATCTTGAGCCAATATTTTCTAAACAATTCTTTGGATAAAAAAGACCTTTATACCAAAATCAGATAAACACATCAAAAGAAAACTCTAGACCAATATTTCATATGATAATGATACAAAAATCCTTAGAAATGCAATTAAACAAAATTAATATAAATCAATTTATAAAGATGAAGTTAGATTAGTGCATATGTTGGGCTGGGGAAGGCATGCTAAGGAGTGTGGAATTTTTCTTTTTGGAGTAATGAGATGTTTCTAAAATTCATTGTGTTTATCAATGTACAACATTATGATTATAATAACAATGAGTATACAATTGGATAGATCATATGGCATGTGAATACATCTCAATAAAACTGCTTAATAAATAAATATATAAATGAGCAAAAATAGGCAGAAATAGTTGACTATTTGTTGTATGGTAGGGGAAACAGAGATTGAGAGATGAAGATTTTTTTGTTTATTTCTTGGTCTAATTTTGGTTTATTATTATTATTATTATTGAAATAATGAAAATGCTCTAATAATGATTGAAATGATGAATGCACAACTATGTGATTATACCAAATTCTATTAATTGTACACTTTGGATGTTTTGTATGCTTTATTAATATGTACCAATAAAATCGATTTTTTTTTAAAAGAAATCTCTGGTCCAACATTCAATATGATAATAGGTACAAAAATCCTTGAAATGTAATTAAACCAAATCCAACATCATATTAAATGTGTTTTACCCAAAGAACAAAGTTTATTTATCTGAAGAATGCAAGGATGATTCTATTTTTAAAAATCAATATATATAATAAACCACATTAATACAAGAGATAACATTCTTCACTATATCATCTGAAAGAGAAGGAAATTGATCAAATTACTCCAAACCTTTCATGATAAAATGTCTCAGAACCAAACTACAGAAAGTAAGCTCCTCAAAATAATGAAGGACATTTATTAAAAAAAAAAAATACACACGGACATACCAAATTGTGAAAAACTGAAAACTTTTCCCCTAAAAGACAAAAAAGACAAAGTTGATTGCTTTGGTCAATGTTATTCAACATTGTAAGGAAATCTAGCCAGAGCAATAAGGAAAGAACACTTACTAGTTGTACAAGTTGGAATGGAAGAAATAAAATTAGCACTACTTACAAGATCCTGTAGGTAAGAAATCCTAAAGAGTGCCCAGAAAGCTACTAAATCAAAAAATAGCAGGGTATATATTTAACAAACCAAAATCAGTTGTGTTTCTATACATCATCAATGAATAATACAAAAAGGAAATTAAAAAACAATTCCATTAACAATAGCATCTAAAACAGTAAATCACGCAGAATTCGCTTAGCCAATTGGCTGAAGGTTTTGTATTATCAAATCTCCCCAAAAAGACTGCTGAGGAAAAAAGAAGAGAAAACGTAAACAATGGCAAAATATTCCATATTCGTGAATTGTAAGAATTAATATGGTTAAGATGCAAATACTTTTCACAGCAAACTATACTGAAATGCAATCCCTATCATTATTTACAGACCCTTTTTTGCAGATATTGAAATGCTGTTCCTTAAATATAAATGAAATTACAAGGGACCCCATATAGTGAAAAATCAACATAAAAATATAAAGTTTCAGACTTCACAATTCCTGATTTTAAAATGTGATCCATAGCTATGTGAATCAAAAGAGTATGGTACTGGCATAAGGACAGACCTATAAATAAACTGAACAGAATTGAAAGTCCAGGAATAAATCCAAACTGCAATGATCTATGGCCCATTGATGTTTGACAAAGGGTTCTCAGTCCAATTAATGGGGAAAGAGTAGACTCTTCAATAAATGGTGATGGGAAAACTGTATATTCATATGCAAAAAAATCATGTTGAGCTCCTCTATAACTCCATATGCAAATATTAACTCAACATAGATCAATGACCTAAATAAAAGCAGTAAAATCCCAAAATTCATGACACACAACATAGCAGAAATATCAAGACCTTAGATTAAGCAATGAATTCTTAGATATGACACCAAAAGCACAAGAAACAAAAGAAAAATAGATGTCATACATCATCAAAATTAAAAATTTTTTTATATGAAAGGACATTATCAAGAGATTGAAAGGACAACTTAAAGAATGGGAGCAAGATGTTTGGAAACCACATATTTGGAAAGGGTTTTATGACAGTTTGAAGCTCTTTGTGGATCCCAGAAAGGATCATGTTCTGAAGTAAGCCTGCATATGTCCAGAGACGCAGACCAGCAGAACTGCAATTGTGTCTTTTTTTTTTCAGTTTATGTCTTTAATTTGTCTTCTTTTTTTAATAATTATTTTTTTATTTTTAAAAAAGTTTAAGATTACATAAATGCTACATAAATAATTTAAGGGATTCTCATATGCCATACTCCTTCCGCATCCCACAAATCCTTCATTAGTGTGGTACATTTGTTACAATTGATGAAACCATATTGAAGCATTGCTACTAACCATGTACTACAGTTTACATTATAGTTTACAGTTTGTCCTGTAAATTTTGTAAATTATGACAAAATATGCAATCACCTGTTTCCATCACTGCAATGTCATGCAGGACAAATCCAATGTCCCCCAAATCCACCAAATTACACCCATTTTTCCCTTCTCCATCCCTCAGAACCTCTGGCAGCCACTACCTGTATTTCAATGATAAAATTTCTTCCATTGTTAAAATGATAACAAGTCTATAGTAGAATAATAATTTCTACTTGAGTCCATTGTTCATTCCCCAATCTTGAGGATTTGGGGATTGAGATGCCCACTCTGCTTCTAATTGAGAGGGGTCTTAGATACCATGGGGCAGATGGATGGAGCTATCTTGCTTGCAAATTCTCTCTGTTCCTTTGGATGTGAATTGTTCATCATCATCACCTTGTTTGTTGTCCTAACAAGTACACCCAGAAGAACTGAAAGCAGGAACATGAACAGATATATGTACACCAATGTTCATAGAGGTATTATTCACTAGTGCAATTCTTGCACATGTCATGAGTCCAGTATCATCAGTAGCTGGCCTTCAGTGTGACAGCATCTCTGATGATGCCTTATTTGTACATTTTCATGGCCTCACAACTGTAAGCCTTTTACCAAAATTTCCCCTTATAAAACCACCCCATTTCTGGTATGCTCCTCCCAGCAGCCTTTTAACAAACTCAAACAGGAATTGGTACCAACAAAGTGGGGTGCTAATGCTATGCAAATACCAAAAATGGTGGCATGGTTTTGTAAATAGCAAGGCATAGATTTTGGAAAAATTGTGAGATGCTTGATAGAAAAGGCCTAGATTGCTTTGAAGAGACTGTTCACAAAATTTGGGTGTGGGGCCTTAGACAGAAATCATAACTGGAAGCAAGGTGATCCTTGCTTCAAAGTGGCAGAGAACTTGGCAAAATGGACTCCTGATAGTCAATAGAAGGCAGAATTTGAAAGTGATGAGCTTGGATATCTAGCTGAAAAGATTTCCAAACCAAATGTGGGAAGGGCAGCCTGGCTTCTTGCAGCTTATAGCAAAATGTGATAGTAAAGGGATAAGCTGAAAACTGAACTCCTGGGCAGAAAGAAAGCAGAAATCAATGGTTTGGGAAATTCTAAGCTTTCAGAAAATGAGTCCCCAGAGAATAGTCCCCATGTGAGGACTTAACTGAACTTTGAACTAGCCAGTCATTTCAGTGTAAATCAGGATTGGAAATGCAGTTATCCAGAAGGGATTTGTGGAATGTTCTATTGTCTGCTGGTTGGGACCCCTGTGAACTGCATGGGAAACCAACAAGCTTTATGCAAGTTCTGTATGAATGAAGGTACTGCTAGCCTCAACTAAAAGGGAGAGAAAAGGGAGAGATTGAAGGAAAAGTAACTTCAGGGACAACACTGTGGAAGCTGAAGTCTGGACTTAAGACATTTTCTTGGGCTAAGAAAGGAACCTCACCCATGTGTGTGGAAAGGGTGAGTATGCCCCAGCATTTGAAGAGGATATGCCTTTCACCCAGTTTTTCAGGGAGAGTTCTGCTCCAGGATTTAAAGAGGGTGTAGAATATACCCTAGGGGTGGGGAGAGGTAGATTGCCACTGCACAGTTCTTGGCACATGATCTGGAGATTGAGGAGAGTCTGGACATCACCACTGTGTTATTGAAGGATGAGGCCTAGAACTTGGCCATAACCCAGATTCTTCAAGAGGGCAGAAATGAAAAGAGGGTTGTTGAGCAAGTCCTTGGAAGGGGTGTCTGTTCTGCTCCATGAGTCCCTGAGGAGAAGAAGCCATCATTCTATGGGTGACATTCAGATTTTGAGATTTAATGGAGAATGCCCTGCAGGTCTTTGGAACTATTTGGGACCTGTGAACCATTTTCCCTCCCATTTCTCCCTATGAGAGTGGAAATGTTCATCCTGAGACTGTCCCTCCTTTGTGTATTGGAAGCAGATAAACTGTTTTCTATGTTTTTCAAACCTACATCCAGTAGGGAATTTTGCCCCAAGACAGACTGCATGCCTATATCTGATTTTTATAAGATTTTGTCCTTAGCATAGTTACTGAAATGATTTAAGTTTTGAAACATTGTGATGGAATTAATATATTTTGCTTATGGAAGTGCATGTCTTTTTGGGATCCAAAGAGTGGAGTGTGACACTTTGAAGTTTTTTGTGGATCCTAGAAAGGATTATGTTCTAATAGAGGACCCATTCTTTAGCTGTTGGACCTTTTGATTGAATTTGATTCAGTTGGGTTGGTCTTTGATTGGGTTGCTTCAATGAGATGTTGCTTAGGGAGGACTGAAATCACAGAGACACAGATTAAAAGTTGGCTGAGATAGAGAAACCTTGAGAGTCTAAGACAACAGACCTGGAGGTCAGAAGCTTGAATCAACAGAAAACAAAGTCTCAAAAAGACGAAGCCTGGAGGAGAGAGGAGGGATGATCCATATACCCACGGATGACCTTAGGAAGAAAGTAAGCCCTCAGGAGTCCAGAAACCCAGATGGGCAGAAAAGCCATTTTGTGTTGCAACGTGGCAGGAGTCGAGGATCACTAGCAGCTTTCCTTTGGTGAGACAGGAACTTGGATCATGCCTTAATTTGGATATTTTCATGCCTCCAGAACTCTAAGCTTTTAACATAATTAATTATGATTATGAAAGCAATTTCTGGTATATTGCTACCTGTTATGGATATTAAACATGTTTAAGTTTAATATCCATAATATCAACAAAAATACAGGGAAGTGGATGTGGGTCAAACACTTGGGAGTCTGCCTACCACATGAGACGTTCTGGGTTCAGGTCCCAGTGCTTCCTAATAGAAGAAAAGCAGGCACCTCTTCCTGCTGAAACTAGTTAGATGCCACCTCCCACAGCAAAGACCTAGATGTCATCTGCGTTGCAACAAGCAGAGGCCACAAGCCATCAGACACCACAAGCTGCAGAAATCAGATGTGGCTCAGGCTGTTAGGCACTCTCCTCTCATGTGGGAGGTCTCAGGTTCAGTCCCTGGTGCCTCCTGGAGAAGGCAAGCTAACACCTAGAGAAGGCAAGCAAACAATGAACAAACAGATGAGTGAACCATCCAGGACAAGGGGGAGATAAATAAAAAATACATAAGAAAAATTAC
>JAQZBX010113847.1:0-10054 GCA_029593785.1 Cabassous unicinctus
AAAAAAAAAAAATATATATATATATATGCCTTGCCTTTTCCTAAAAGGATTTCACAACATCACCAACAATTGTTTTTGACTCCCTGAGAGTTGGAATCAAAAACAATTTTTGGGTATGGTAATGATCACTTCTATGATGTTGTAGTATATATAGGGTGGTTTAGGGTAGGTTGTCTATAAATGCTTTCTGTTACTATGATTATTGGCTATCAGGAGGTATCATATTCCTGGTAGGTGGAAAGTGGGTTCTTAGTCCTCCTTAAGAAAACTTATCAAAACACTTGAGTCAGAGTGGTGATGTTATAGATGAGGCTGATGGTGAATCCATGCTAACTCAAAGTAAATAACTTGCAAAATTTAGGAATGTTTTGTTCAAATACCTCCCAACAGATCATGATATACCCCACAACATTATGTTGTAACACCATGTTTAAGAACTATGGTTCTCAGTGTGGCACAGAACAAAGATAACGCCTACCTTCTAGCAAATTCACTGTCATAAAATCGACTGTTTATGCATTCGTTGTATCCGCTAGCTATTGCCACATAACAAACTATTCCAAAACCTGGTGGCTTGAAACAGTAAGTCTTTGTTGTGCATGGGTCTGCAGGTCTGTTGGGTGGTTCTTCCCATCTCAGTTGGGTTCATTTGTGTGACTGGAGTCAGTCTCTTAAGTCTTTGCTGTGATTTCTCATAGGTTTCAGCATTGGAGGCCAGATCTGGTCTAGGATGGCCTCAGGACAACTGAGCTCTCTTGCAAGTGGCCTGCCATCTTTCTGCAGGATATTTATGCAGTTCTAAGAAGGTGTATGGAAGTGTGCAATGCCTCTTGAGGTCCAGGTTTAGAACTGGCATACTGTGACCTCTTCTGCATTCTTTCAGCCCAAGTGTGGTGCAAGGCCAGTTCAGATTCATAGGGTCAGGAAACAGACCCTTTTTGATGGGAGTTGCTGCATTGTCTCCTTGCAAGGGGCATGGACATAGGTTGAACAATAATTGGGGCTATGAATGCAATTAGTCTCCCACATTCACTCTCTCATTCATTTATTCCTGTAATCCTTTATGTAGTCCCCTAAGCAATCCGTCCTTCTCTTGTTCCATTCTTTATTAATTAAAAACTCTTGAGAGACTGTGTACATTTACTGTCCATAGGCTTGGAGGAAGCCACCCGGACGAGTAAGAAATCACCTTGCCCAGCAGAAGTTCACAACTGCAGGGGAGGGGGAGATGGACATGGAGGCCGTGAGTTGTGATAGAACATGTGCAAAGTGGGTCATGTGCAAAGTGGGCTGTGAACCTGAGAATGAGTAAGCCAAGTCTGTGGGTGGAGAGGCTTCCCCTGAGGAGAAGCTAAGTGACCTGGGAACTCGGAGTCACTGGCTGAAGGAGAAAGATATACAACAATTGGAAAAGTGCCCAAAGGGTGGCTAAAGAATATGCCTAACTTGTTCTGGAATGTTTTTTTTTTTTTTTTTTTTTTGTAGGGGTGGGAGTGGCAGAAGATAAGGCTGGAAAGGTGTACTTAGGCCAGGTGGAAAAGACTGTGAGGGCTATTGAAGGGGTAACAGGGTAGTGTTAGCTGATTTTTTTTGTTGTTGACATTGCAGTGATTCATCCACTTTAAAGAACAGCCAGTGTGATTATTGCACCCTGATGCCTTTTGCCTTTTACTCTTCAGAAGGAGGAAGACAGGATAGTGTAGTTCTGTGGTTTCTGAACTGTGCGCTGAGGTGCCCCTGGGTGCCATAGTATTGCCGGATTTTCTCTAGGTTCTTGGCTATGTTAAAAAAAGAATTTAAGAACATGCCAGTTTAGTTAGGCCAGTATTTTATTGGAAAATGAGAAAAGAGAAATAGGAGAAAAGAACAGATTATGAGTCCCAGGTACTTGCGGGTTGGTCCAGGCAGGGAGAGGAAAAGGGCCAAAAAGGGCTGATTTACAGATTACAAGTCCTCATTACAGACTACAAGTTCCTATTACAGATTACCAGTTCCCAGGTCTACTTGCATGCTGGTCTAGGCAGGGAGGGAAAGGGCATAACAGGGTTTAAAGGGCTGATTTAACTTCTGCTTGCTTTTTAAACCATTAATTACCCCGCCCCTTGTTAATGTTTGGGGGAGGAGTCCCAGATGTTTGCCGTTTTGATTGGTTACCCCACCCATCAATTCCCCCAGGGGGCCCAATGGCAAGGCCATTTGAGAATATCTGGGACTTTTCCTTGATCCTGGATGAAATCTCCTTTCAAATGGGGAATTCTCGCGAGATTCTTCCAGCAGCCATCTTGTATGGTCTTTCCTTCAGGGAGGGTTCCTACTGCCATGTGTTTCATGGCCGCTGCCAGGTTCCAGATTCCTATTTTCATTCCCTAAACTAGCCTGCTCCAATAGCAGAGTCACAAGACTGTGAGGAGATATTCTAAATTTTCGAGGAAAACACAGCTACATCTTTCGGACACAATTCAAACTTCTCAGTTGGTTGGACCTAATTACCTGCTAAACGAACTGTTACCTATTTCTTCTAGCCTAAGAGTGCCATGAAAAATTTACTGGGTCACCGAGGGCCGGAACCATAAAGCAAGAAAGTATGGGAACCTCTGGTGCGTGCTGAGTTCAAATCCCGCACCTGTCTGTTGTTAGAGGTATGACCTTGGGCAAATTTGTTACTTTCTCTGACCTGTTTCCTCATCTGTAAACTGAAGATGGGTGGTATTAGCACCTGCCTCTCTGCGTTGAGAAGAATAAACGAGTTCATATAAGGCAGGGGTTCTTAACCAGGGGTCCGTAAGCTTGAATTAAAATTCAAAAAAACATTATTCTTGTGGGGACGTGTTCGTGCGGATGTGATCTGTTTATTAAATAATACACAATATAGTGTGGACTTAGTAAGGTGTCCGTGGTTTTCACCTGACTGGCAAAGGGGTCCGTGGAACAAAAAAGGTTAAGAACCCCTGATATAAGGGCTTTAAATGGAGCCTGGCACAACATAAGTACTAATAAGTGATTGCCACTTTATTATCGTTATTAATTTAGTGATGCCACATGAACTGGGCTATTGCTAAGTCAGTTGTCTTTGTTGTGACGGCAACAGAAGCTCAGCACAGGTACTGGGGGTGGGGGTGGGGGTGGGGATGGGGGATGGGGGATGGAGGCCTTGCCATAGTGCACGGGCCTGTGCACAGCAAAAAGGACTTTATATCCTGCATGAAATCACAGGTTGAAATAGAGCTCCTCATCTTTCCGTTCCGCCCTGCAAGCCTGCTTCTCCCCCAGTCCCTCATTTCAGGAAACTTACTCTCCCAATGCAGCTCTGGCTTCAGAGTGATGTGCTCGGGCACGTTCATTCTCTCTCTTTCCTGTGTGTCCCTACCCCCACCCCAAGTGAAATGACCTGTCTGTACAACAAATGGCTCAGATAAAAGGAACATAAAATGGTATCTGCCTTGTCGGTTTCCTGCACTAATGGAAAGGGGCATGGGCAGCCTGATAATGTGGGAGGGTGGGTTCCTGCAGTGCCAGTAAATCCTCGCCACACACCAGGAAGGATTTTGTTTGTAATTACGAGCTGATTTGTGATAGCTTGGGCAGCTCATTTGTCCCCCATCTCCAGTTGGTCTCTTGTTTTTCTTAAGGGGGTCACAGATTACATTGGTTAGATTCTCTGATGTCCCGAGCGTGCTCGCGCTCATGGTGCTGTTGTGTTTTCGGTGGCGCGATCTGGCCTCGTCCTGGGGTGCAGTCAGCTGCCCCTTCCCTCCCCATCCCTCTCTACTGCAGTCCAGTCTGTGTGCTCCTCTTCCGTCCCGGGAATGGTTTTCTTTTTTCATCTCCACAAATGTCACTCTGACTGCACCTCTCTCAGACTTGGAGCCTGAGCTTGGCTGTAGCCTCCTCTCTCATGCTGATGAGGCTCCTTTTTGATTTTGCCGGGTCTCTTTTGCATTTGTTTTTCACCTCAGCATTCTATTCTGTCAGCAGTGCAGTGAGCCCTTTCCAAGCTAATTTTTCCCCACTTACTTTTTAATTAGTTTTCCCCTCCAGCTTCTTGTCTCCACCCCTTGGTCCTGAAGTCCTTCTGTGGATAACCAGTACAAGTTTCACAGTTTCTTGCATGATTTTAAGAAAATGTGAGTCAGAGCAATGCCAGGTGTGGTTAATGTTCCCAAGGATGTGGCTTCGCCTCGAAATTTTTGGTTTTATTCATTCGTCATCTCGCTGGAAATTAGGTATATGACCTGTTTGCCTGCCTTTCATCATCTGCAGTAAGTTTTGAGAGGCAGGTAGTTGGTGTCTGCCATGGAATATTTTTTGGGAAGGATTTGTATTTTAAAAATAAATTGGGCTAAGTGTTAACTTCTGTCTTCAAAGAAGTCTCCCAGAAGACAGGGAGCAAGCTTCCTTCTACACAAGACGTTCAAGTCCAGCCTATGAAGAAGCCCCTGAAGTGTTAAATAACCTTTAGTATCTGCATTTTTGGAGGGAAGAGTGTTCATAGCTTTGATCAGATTCCTATAGGAGTCTATGGCCCCCAACTATTAGTACCCCCTGCATGGTTTATTTAGAATGCCTAAAGAGATTTGAAATTATAATGTGTAATCTTAAAAAAAAAAAAAAAAAAAAAAAAAAAAGTTGCAGGAACACACTTGAACTTATCTCTAATCATATAAGGCCCTATTGCAGGAGCACAATTCATGTGTCCATAGTTATGACATCTTTCTTAGCTTCCTACGGCTGCTGTAACAAAGTCCCATTGACTGGTGGCTTAAAACAACAGAAACTTATCCTCTCCGAGTTCTGGAGACTAGAAGTCCAAAACCAAGGTGTCAGCAGGGCCCTGCTCCCTCTGAAAGTCTGTAGGGTTCTAGTGGTGGCTTGCCGGCAGTCCATGGCATAACTCAGTCTCCACCCCTGTCACATGGCTGTCCCCTCTGCCTGTCTCTGTCCAATTCTTTTTCCCTTATAAGGACATCAATCAGATTAGAGCCCACTCTAATCCAGTGTGGCTTCATTTTAAATAAAAACGTCTTTAAAGACCTTATTTCTAAATAGGATTATATTCATGAGACTGGGATTAGGGACTTGAACATTTTTTTGGGGGGGGGGGGATGGGGCAGAGGACACAATTCCTAACAGCATCTACAAAAAGGAATGGTAATAAAGGAGTCTGTGGTTTGATTTTGAGAGTTACCGTACTGTACTAGTTTTTGCTCATTAGGAGTTGACTGATGGTGGTTTGTTAGATGCTGCATGGAATAAAGGAAAAAGGACCTTGCCTTAAGAATTTCCTATCTAAAGCACACTACATCAGGCTCTGTGCTCTGTTTCCCATTAGCTCAGCTGTTTAGAAAACGATGTAAGTTGCGAGGAAAAAAGGTGGTTATGGGTCCCAGCTGGATCTCCTTGCTTAGCAAAGGGTGTGTCCCAAACTCACAACATCAGCAATACCTGGGAGATTGTTAGCAGTGCAGACTCTTTGGGCCCACCGACTGAGAATCTGTGAGATAAACACATACCCAGGCGAGAAGCACCATTCCAGGCTCAGGGTGTTTCATGGTGGGATGTAGGGACTGAATCTCTCACAGGCAGTATCATGAGCATGGCCCGTCTATCTATTAGATGGCATTCTGATTTCCTATTATTTTTATTTTCCAATAAAAATGATTTAAATATATATCTGTTTGTGATTTGACTTTTGAACCTTTTGTGGGCGTTCACATGAAAGTGTGTATAGATCAGGGAAAGAATCCTTTGTAGACTGTCCACCTGGAGTTCTGGGGATGGGAAAATACCATTGTGCTTACCGCCTGAGCCCGCTAGAGCAGCACTGGGGATTCAAGCAGTAAGATTCTGGCTCTGTCTGGGAGATGAACGTGTAAACGGGTAATTTCATCTCAGTGTGCTAAAGCTTATGATAGCATGAGGGACCAGAGAAAAGAGTGGGCAGTTCTTTCCCACAGTTGGGTTGTCACTAAGTCAGAATCCACTGAGAGGTGGTCAACCCTATCCAACACAGACATTTTTTAGAGCTTTACCAGACTTCTGACCCCTTCACAGAGCGGCTCATGATTCCTTTTCACATGGTGAGTTGATAGCACCTTTTGTGCTTTAAAGCTAGCAGCTTAAATAATCATGTGCTTGGTTCCCAACCTTCAGATGTATAGCCTGGGAGAATGCTGGTTGTTGAGTACTGGTTCTGCTACTCTGCCCCTTGGCTAGCAATCCCTGCCTCCCGCTGAGTGCAATGATGTCCCCCTGTGGCTTTTTGTCTTTGTGAACTCCAATTGAAGGCAGGTTTTGTTTTAATTTAATGATTTTCCTTGGGAGTTGCCTAGTTGCAGCATGATCATTAATCCCTGTAGTAGAATTAGCCCTATTTGAAGATTGAGGAGGTAGATTTTGGCTTTCTTGATATAAGACTCTTAAGAGTTTTGTAAAAGAGAGAAGCAATGACTGGATAATATATGTATTTTATGTTTACAAGTGTGGAACAAAAGTATCTGGAAAGCCAGAGAGTGTTTGCAATCAGCCTATTGCCCTTTATTTAAAAAAAAAAAAAAGCTAGAAGGTTTTTTTCTTTTTTCTATACTCTGACTTGCTTTTCTAAACTCCTTTGCTTTGGAGCCAAAGAAACTTGGGATCAATTTCTGTAATCACTTACTAGCTGGTTAAGCCTTGAGAGTGCAGTTAGCTAATTCTCTGAGCCTCCTGGGTAAAGCAGGGAACAAATATTTCAAAATGATTTTAAGAATCAAATGAGGTATTGTATAGAGAAGACCCAGTACAGTTCACAGAATCATTTATTCAGCATCTATTGAACAGCTAGCATATAGTACGCACAGCTACTGGGAATACATGTGAAGTGCTATGTTGAAATGTGCTTAGGAACTAAAACAACAGACACAACTGCCCACGTAGACCTTCCAGTCATTTACAGCAGGATGAACGTAAAATGTCAGCAGGGCCTAGGCAGGTAGCACAGATGTGTACAGCAGATCACGTGGCTTCCGGAGCAAATTGGTGAGCTGAGCCCAGCTACTCCGTTCCTGGTATCTCACAGGAAAGGGGTCAGTATTACCAGATGGTATCATTTTTCAGGTGAGGCCAGAAACTCACATGTGAAATCTTGTTTTTCAAATGTTGGTAACTAATTTAAAAACAACAACAACAAAATGCTTCCTGACCTCTGCTCTCTAGCAGGAAATAATATGGGTGTATCTTTATCAACACTTGTTCTTTGATTTCCTGCCTTCCCAGACCCATCCACTTAGGTCACAAAGCATGGCTCCAATCCTCCGCCCATCGTCTTTCCCACTAATAGGACATGGACCTGGGGTCTGAACCCCAGAGCCATGCCTACGCTCTCCTCGTGAATCACAGAATACCACAGTGAGAACTTGACCTACGGGCTGGCCGCTTACCCGTGGCAACAACAGTGAGCTTATGATGGCCGTACTGGACTTGAGCTCTGGGTATGGCCTTTCAACTACTCTGTTTTAATCACTCCTTCTACCTGAACCCAAATTGGAAAACCTGAACTGCTGGTGAGTTTTAGAAAAGACTAAAGACTAGTTATTCTTGGCAGGCAGGTCCTGTATTTGTATTCATTCTCAGCAGGGTTGAGCATTTATGAGCACTCAAATTCTTAGCCACAAATTGTGCAAAACAAACGAATGAAAAAATAGTACCTCGCAAACAGCACCTTGGCAGCAACCTCTTTGTGAGAATGGCTTGTTTTATGGCCTGTGCTCTGGGAAAGCTGAACTCTGACACATTTCTACTTACCTTCAAATTGCATGTGTGGTTCCTGGAGGTGAACTTAGCAGGAAAGGGTCCCTTGGACTACTCTAGGATTCTCATTAGCTGTGATTTTCCTCAGCATCTTGTATGGTCTCCAACTGTGAGAATCTGGGTCTTGGCAGGTGGAAGAACCATTGTGTTCTCCAGTCAGTTTTGAGTACTTTGGCAGTGGCAACTGCTGGTGCTAACGGGGTTGCTTTGCCAATGGCTATTGAGCGTGATGGGGGGGGCTATGCCGCATTTGTTTTACCTAGGCTAAGGCCCAGATGTTGAACTTTTCACTCGCTGCCAGCCATTCAATTGACAAAACGCAGCATGGTTTAGAGGCACAAGTCAGTGAGGCATTGAACCCAGAGAATGCAAGGGTCCCTGTGGTGATTTGCAAGTGAGAATGTTAGCACAAAGTGAGAAGGATTTATACAGAGGGAGCAATCTTCCTGATTAAAGGGCTGGGATATTGTTAGTCATCATTTCAAGGCATAATTATCAGAAGGTCACAGCATCAGTGTGGTATCAGTCGCAGCAGTATCACCAGTTGTTACAACATAATGTGTGTTTATGGTGGTTGCAACAGAGTACGTGTGTGTGTGTGAGTGTTTTAGATGGTAGTAAAAGAACAAGGGTGAGGAGGAAAATAAGAAGGGTTTTCCTTAGAAGGGGAAGGTGAGAATTCACCAGAGAGTTGAGATGGCTTCCTAGCATTGTAGATGCATAAACACTCAGGGTCAGTCCTGGAAGTAGTACAAGATAAGAAAAGCCTCGATTAGAATCTCTTTCACGTTTTGTACCCAAGTTGCCTAAAATCCTCCAGCCCAGGGGTACTTCATAATGTCTTTCCCTGGATATATGACAGTTTACAAACATATTTGACAACAGCGTGTGTCAGTTATTGACTTTTGGCCTTTCAACTCCAAATTCATCCCTTTTGGCTGCTCTGTTAGTAGAGGGTACTGGAGAGACACTAAAGGGTTTTGCTTCCTGTTTCCTGTGTGTTCAAATGAGAATGTGTCTCCGGAGGGTGTGTCTGCTCTAGTGTTCAGCTCCTATGGTGTGTGGCAGCAAGCAGCACCCAGTGGCCAGAAGCTTCTCCTGGGATCCCTTGGGGCAGTTTTACAGGAGAGGTCCTCCAATGACATACTTCTCTGTGAATAGCTTTCCCTCACATCCTAGAGGATGGAATTCAAGCAAGTTCTGGAGGGAGAACGTCCAGCATCTGCCAGTGTGGCCCTGAAGCAACTTCTCTGCCATCGTTTGACACATGGGGGTGCCCTCTCCAATAAAGTCAGGAAGGCTCTAAGCCCAGGGTTGGGAGCCTCTCTCATGGGTGCTGTATGTCAGACCTAATGGGAGTGGTTGTGTCTCATATCTGCTATTACTAGAGGTTTTTTCATTTCTTAGTAGCCAATCTCTTATTAACCCAATTTCCTGGTTATTTTCTGTAGAGACAAAAAGTAGGTTAGTGGTTGTCTAGGACTGGGGAAATAATGGGAGTGATAGCTAAAGTTTCCAGTCTGGGGTTTCTTTTTGTTTTGATCAAAATGTTCTAAAATTGCAGTGATGGTTACACAACTCTGAATAAAAACCATTCAATTATATGCTTTAAATGGTATGTGGATTATAACTCAAAGCTATTACAAAACAAAACTTCATAAATAGACAAATAATCATCAGATAAACCACATTGTTCGGTGGTGGCTGGTACATGCTGCTTTTGTTCATAGGTTTTCTTGATGTTCTCTGATAATTTTTTTTTTTTAATTTGATACACCATTTTTCCTTTTTTTTTGGGGGGGGCAATAAATATTTTAATTTTTTGTTTTGTTTTTATGATGACAACCTTCAAGTATCTTTTGTTTTTGCTCATCTTAAATACGAAGCTAAACCACAAATAGGTATAACCAAGATATTTCATCTCACATTTATATTCCTGCCAGACCCTCTGATTCACTGATGAGGCAAATGTGGAGTGGGAGGGAAGGACTTTCTTAGGTAGCACCACCAGGAGGCCTGGGGTAGGGGAATCAAGGATGAGGACAGGCTCTCATAGCTGTCTCCATTCACATTTACCTGGGACCAGGGGCGGCAGGCAACCATTCCGGAGCCCCAGCCCCCTGGACTTCAGGTGAGCAGGGAGTGAGAATCAGCTTCCCTATGATACACCTTTTCTTAAAGGGAGATTATTGCTACGTCAAATGAATAACTGCTTGGTTTCTTACAATAACTGCTTCCTCTCCCACCCCCCCCCCCACCCCCATACACA
>JAQZBX010113848.1:0-10067 GCA_029593785.1 Cabassous unicinctus
CTGGAAACTGTTTGAGCGAACATTAGTCTGGCTATGTGAGAAAATCCCTTTTAACTGTAGCTTCATTCATGTTGTAAGTAAATAATTACAAAAATTTCCCAAGTCAGGCAAGCTCAGGTCTGTCTGTGCTATCCATTATACCACACTAGCTCCTTGTGTCTTCCTAAAACAAAGAAGAGAGTCTTGGAAGGAGAATGAGATGAAAAAGAAAGGGTAAAGTGCACACACACACAAATATCAAAGTTACAAGGACGGACAAGTCACTCACAAGTAAGAGCAAATAAAAACCATGGTAGAAAGTCTGAATTCCTGGTACTAAGGCAATCAGAAGTCTAGCTAATTGTTTGGAAGAGAAATTTACATTTTAACATAAAATACGTGCTTTGTCACTGAAATGAAAAGCCACATTCTTGGCTTACTCTGCAAAGAGATAATTCCTTTTTAGTAGAGATTGTTGAGGATAAAATAACTTAATGACAGTGAAAAGCAGTTTAGTTCCTCAAAGTTAAATATAGACTTACCATAGGACCTAATAATTTCACACCTAGGCATCTCTCCAAAGAACTGAAGACAGGAACTCAAACAAGTCATGTACACACATGTTCGTAGCAGCACGAGTCACAATAGCCAAAAGGTAGAAACAACCCAAATGTCTGTGGTATATACGTTCCATGGAGTATTATTCAGCCATGAAAGGAATGAAGTTCTGGCACATTCCACGATGGGGGTAAACCCTAAACATTATGTGGAGTGAAAGAAGTCGGACACAAAATGTCAATTTTGTGTGATTCCAGTTATATGAAATATCCAGATATATATATTTCTATCTATAGATAGAAAGCAGATTAGTGGTTGCCAGGGGTTGGGGGAAGGTATTGCTTCATGGCTATGGGGTTTTATTTTGGGGTAATGAAAATGTTTTGGAACTAGACAGGTCATGGTTGCACTATACTGTGAATGTACTAAATGCCACTGAATTGTTTGCTTTAAAGTGGTTAACTTTAAATTTTGTGAGTTTCACTGCAATTAAAAAAAAAAACATTTAAAGAGAAAATTTAAAGAATAAAATCATTTTAAGATTCAAGTCTAAATATGCTAAATATATTACAAGTGTCCCAAGGTGATTTTATTTGAAAATTATTTATTAAGTTATATATTTTAGTAAGTCTGCATTCTAGCATTTGAGTCCATTTTCCTTTAATTGCCTGCATGCCATGTATGTGACTTTTAAACTGGCAGTTATATTTTCTTTTAAAATAGGTTTCCTTTCCCCTCTCTTTTGAAAGGGGAGTTTATGTAAGAATTATTCATGACCAATAACATTCTTGACAATCCTTGGAACAATCTTTCCTTCTTACTGTAAATATAGGTATAACTAAACCATATTAAAAATAATGTATTAGAATCTCAGGAATATGGTTAAAATGAAAATAGAATCAGTGAGGTTACTATTTTAAGTTAAATCTGTTACTTCAAGATAACTGTGGATTCACATGCAGTTGTAAGAAACAATACAGAGAGATCCTATGAATTCATACCCAATTTCTCCCGATAGCAACATCTTGCAAAACCACAGTACAATATGGCAGCCAGAATATTAACACTGATACAGTCAAGACATAGAAAGTGTCTGTATTAGTCAGTCAAAGGGGTGCCGATGCAAAATACCAGAAATCTGTTGGTCTTTATAAAGACTATTTATTTGGGGAAGAAGCTTACAGTTACCAGGCCATAAAGCATAAGTTTCTTCCTTCACCGGTCTGTTGCCACGTGTTGGAGCAAGACAGCTGCCAACGTTTGCCAAGGTTCAGGATTCCTGGGTTCCTCTCTTCCCGGGGCTGCGTTTCTCTCCGGGCTCAGCTCCTCTGTTTCCTCCACAAGGTCAGCTGTAGACTATGAGGCTCTCTAGGCTTTGCTTCTCTCCACAAGGCCAGCTGTGAACTGTCAGGCGAATGGCTCGTCTCTTTTCCCGGAGCCTTCTCTCCTTCCTCATAACCAAGGTCCTCTGTGTGCTTACTTCCCCGGGCTCCAGCGTTAACACTCAGCATCAGAACTCCAACATCAAAACTCCAACTCTGCCCTTGGCCGTGTCTTTTATCTTTGAGACCCCTCCCACCAAGGGGTGGGGCTCAATACCCTACTGACCCAATCAAATCCCTAATCATAACTTAATCATGCCCAGATGAACAGACCAGTTTACAAGCATAATCCAATATCTATTTTTGGGATTCATAACTATATCAAACTGCCAGACTGCTACAGTGTCCATAAACAAAAGGATCGCTCATCCTTTATAGCCACAACTGCTTCCCTCTCACCCTGCCCCCTCCTTAATCCCAGCAATCACCAATTTGTTCTCCATTTCTATAATTTTTTTCATTTCAAGAATGTCATATGAGTGGAAGGATACAGTATATAATCTTTTGGGATGGATTTTTTCATTCAGCATAATTCTCTGGAGATTTGTCCAGGTTACACATATCAATAGTTGGTGTCTTTTCATTGCTGAGTGGTATTCCTTGGTATGGATGTCTCAGAGTTTAAACATTCCCCTGTTAAAGGACATCTGAGTTATTTCTAGTTTTGAGTTATTATGAACAAAGCTGCTATAAACATTCACATACAGGTTTTTGTGTGAACATAAGTCATTAATTCTTTGGGATAAATGGTTGTATAGTAGTTGCATGTCTAGTCTATAAAACTGCTAAACTGTTTCCCAAAGTGACTCTATCTTTTTAAGTAACATTTTTTTTTTTTTTAAAGATTTATTTATTTTATTTTATTTATCCCCCCCCCCCTTGCTGCTTGTGCTGCTGTGTCCATTCGCTGCGTGTCTTCTCTGTGTCTGCTTATCTCCCCCTTGCTGTGAGGTCTTGCCGCATCAGCCCACGGCGCCACGCGAGCCGGCCTGCCCTCACAAGGAGGCCCTGGGAAGCGAACCTGGGGCCTCTCATATGGTAAACGGGGGCTCCATCCACTGAGCCACACCCGCTTCCCTTTTTAAGTAACATTTTCATTGAAACATAATTTACATCCCATAAACTTCACCCTTTTAAAGTGTACAACTCAGTGGTTTTCAGTATATTCATAAAGTTGTACATCCATTACTACTATCTAATTCCAGTAAGTATTCATAATCCCAAAAAGAAACCTCACACCCATTAGCAGTTACTCCTTATTACCCCCCTTTCCCAAGCCCCTAGCAACCACTAACCTGCTTTGTGTTGCTATGAATTTGACTATTGCAGACATCTCATGTAAATGCAGTCACATATTATATGTCCTTTCGTGTCTGGTCTCTTTCACTTAGCATAATGGTTTTAAAGTTTATCCATGCTGTAGCATGCATCAGTATTTCATTTCTTTTTATTGCCAAATAATATTCCATTGTATGGAAATATCAAGACTAACAAATATCAGCTGATGGATATTTGTTTTTTAACACTTTGGGTCTATTATAAATAATGCTGTTATGAACACTTGTGTACAAGTTTTTATGTGCCCATATGTTTTCATTTCTCTAGATAGATACCTAGGGGTGGAATTACCTTATCATATACAAATGACCAATAAGCAATTGAAAAGATGCTCCATATCATTAGTCATCAGGGAAAACCAAATTGAAATCATACCACTTCACCCACACTATGATGTCTAGAATCAGTCAGATAATAAGTGTTAGCAAGGATGTGGAGAAATCATAATCCTCATACATTGCTGATGGGGATGTAAAATGGTGCAGCCACTTTGGAAAACAGTCTCAATGGTAAAACCTCAAATGGTAAAACAGAGCTATCATATGACTTAGCAATTTCACTCCTAGGTATATACCCAAGAGAAATGAAAACATGTGTCCACACAAATATTTATAGCAACATGACTCAAAATAGCCAAATGCTGGAAACCAAATTCCACCAATTTATGAATGGGTAAACAAAATATGGTATATCCATACAATGGCACATTTGGGCATAAAAATACAGCACTGATACATGCTACAACATGGATGAACATTGAGCTCGTTATGCTGAGTGAAAGAAGCCAGTCACATATATGAAGTATCCAAAACAGACAAACCCTGTGGGGGTGTCAGCTAAAGGGTATAAAAGGTATGGGGTGTCTTCTTGAAGGGACGAAATGTTCTAAATGTTCTAAAATTAACTGCAGTGATGGTTGCATATATCTGTGGGTATACTAAAAATCACTGAATTGTACATTTTAATGGATGTACTGTAAGGTCTTTGAGTTATAAGTCTCTAAAAATATCAGGACATATTTGCAAGGGGCTCTTTATGGATTCTCTGTTCATTTGACCTATGTATCTGTTCCTCTGCCAATACCACAGTCTTGATTACTGTAGCTATATAGTAAGTCTTGAAGTCATGTAGACTGATTCCTCCTCCCATGTTATATTTCTTCTTCAGAAGTATTTTAGCTATTCTAGCACCATTGCTTTTTTTTTTTTTCCCCCCTTCTTATAAGTGGGAAGCCAGCATTCAACCACTGAGTCACATCGGCTCCTGAGTTGGTTTCTTCGTTTGCTTGTTGTTTGTCTTTGTTTTTAGGAGGCACCAGAAACTGAACCCAGGACCTCCCATGTGGGAAGCAGGCGCTAAACCACTTGAGTCACCTCTGCTCTCCTGCATTTTCATATGAGTTCTAGAATAATCTTGGTTATATGTTCAAAAATCTTACTAAGGTTTTGATAGGAATTGTGTTAAACCTGTATATCAACTTGGGAGAACTGACCTCTTTCCCGTATTGAGCCCTCCAATCCATGAAAATTGTGTCATTCCACTTATTTAGGCCTTCTTTGATTTCTTTCATCAGCGTTGTGTAGTTTTCAACAACTAAGGTCCAATACATGTTTTGTTAAATTTACACCCATTTCACTTTTTCTGAATAATTATGTTATTGAATTTTTAATTTCAGTATCTACATATTCATTGCCAGTATAAAGAAATGGAGTTGATTTTTATATGTAAGATAAACATACAGGATAAGTATCCTGTAACCTTGCTGAACTCTCTTACTCTAGAGTTGTTTCTGTGGATTCTGTAGGATTACTACATAGACAATCATACCATCTACAAATTAGAACAACTTTATTTCTTACCCTTCTGTAGGTCTCTTATTACCTCTTTTTGCCTGTTGCATTGACTAGAACTTCCAGCACTGTGTTTAGAGTAGTGAGATCAGACACCCTTGCCTTGCTCCTGATCATGGGGAAAAAGCGTTCATTCTTTCACCATTAACTATGATGATCTCTGTAGGCTTTTGTAGATACTTTTATTAAGTCTGAAGAAGTTCCCCTTTATTCCTATTTTTCTAAGAGATTTATCATGAATGGATCTTTAATTTTGTCAAATGCCTTTTCTACATTAACTAATAAGATCATATAACTTTTTTTAGCCTATTGATATGGTGGAATATATTGATTTTCAGATATTGAACCAAACTTAGACATTCCTGAAATAGACCCTACTTGGTCATAGTTTATATAACACTTTTTATGTATTGCCAAATTCTATTTGCTAATATTTTAAGAATTTTTGCATCTATATTCTTAAGGAATATTGGCTAGTTTTCTTGTTTGTTTTTTTTTTTTGTTTTGTTTTACTATCTTTGGTTTTGGTGTCAGTAAAACCAGCTTCATAAAATGGGTTGGGAAGTATTCCTCCCTCTGCTATTTTCTGGAAGAGACTGTAGAATTGGTGTTAATTTTTCTCTAAACATTTGGTGAAATTCTCCAGAGAAATCATCTGGGCCTGGAGATTTATTTATGGGGAGTTTTAAAATCATAAATTCAATTATCTTAATAGTTATAGGGCTACTTAAATGAGATTTCCTATTGTGTGAGTTGGGGCAGTTTGTGTTTTTTGGCAGAAACAGTTCAATTTTGTCCAAGTTGTCAAATTTATGTGTGTAGAGTTGCTAGCAGTCTTTCCTTATCCTTTTGATGTCTGTAGCATTATCCCCTGTTTTATTCCTGATGTTAGTAATTCATATCTTCTCTCTTACTCTGTCAGTCTTTCTAGAGTGTCATTAATTTCTTAGTTCTTTATTTTGTTCTGCTGATCTATGTAAGTGTCTATTCTTCTGCCAATACCACACAGTCTTGATTATTTCTTTTGTAAAATTCTAACTATTCCAGTTCCTTGGCTTCCTATATAAATTTTAGAATCTTATGTATATCTACAAAATGTCTTGCTGAGACAGTGACTTGCTTTTAATATAACCCAAAGAGAGCTTGGTCCATGTAGCTCTTTATCACAACTGGCACTCCTCATAGAGAAGGAAAGACCCGGACCAGTATTCTCATTGTAAAGTGCCTACATGTTGTTTCCTTCAAGGGGCTTATCACTGTTATCATTGCAATTCTTTAATTTGTTTGCTAGTTAACCATCTGTTTCCCTGACTAAACTATAAACTCCATTAAGGCAATACCAAGTAAAATACCTGGCATGATAGCTCAATACTATTTGTCGTTTCAGTAAATGAATGAATGAGAGTGAATTAGCCAGGATGACAACCTCTTTTTAATAGGTTCATGAGAAGAAATAGTCTCTTGTTATTGTTGTCTTGATTGCATTTTTTTAAAATAGAAAATTCAAAATTTAACTCATAGGCCATTAACTGGAATAATAAACAGAGCAGAAACTTCAGAGTCATTTAAGTAGGTGATTATATAACATTTGAATTAACATTGCTTTGTAAAAACTCCACTCCTAGGCTGTTAAAAAGGCCTACCAAGCAAATTACCATAATATTTTTAAAAGCTGTGTGTTGGAGAAAAAAGAATGAATACATTTTAAAAGATGTTTTTTACACATCTCTTTAATATTAAACTTAGAATTTCTACTTCTGTATGCTTTCTATCCAATCAGTTCCACAACTATTATTAGTTCCAAACATCTGGAGGGAAAAAAATTTTCCACTCTATTTGAAACCTAATTTGCTTATGACCTTCCGGTTGTTTACAGGAAAGACTAATCATTATGGCCAGACCACTTTGAGAGCCCAAGCCAGGAAAATCATTGGCAGGCATGTTCATGGCTGAGTCCTCTATTGTGGACCTCCCAGTTCCGACCTTCTTTAAGGATGCGTTCTGGTGAGGCAGGGGTCATGATGAAAGCATTTGGGTTACAAAAATGATGGCGGAGGCGGTATTTCCCTTTTCCTCATTTTACCCTACTCATCGTATCCATGAATACAGATGCCTAATGTGCTGGGAAGCCAAGCGGTTCTGCATAACTCTAGGTAACTACATATTGTCTTTCTGGCTGTGTGAGAGTTCAGGGATGTTACTCCTAAGAAAACAATCATTCTCCAGTAAATATAATTGTCCACTCTGACCAAAGTCTCGATCTTTAGGGCATTGCTAGTCCCCAGAATGTGACCTGGTAATGGTGTAGCAGCAAAAGTTGGAAGAGCAGGCCATATTAGTGTGGTGAGGGGTAGGATAGCGTGGTGGCCAGAGGCACGGGCTCTGTCTGTAAAAGGATGATGATACCTGCCTTGTGCAGAGCTGTTGGGAGACCTAAGCGAGATGGCCTGTATCAAGTGCCTGGCACAGAGCCAACCTTCAATAACTCTTGTTATTAGTGGAAGACCTGACTTCAGAGTCTCAGCATTAAGCCCATCATACTTTCATGCTCACTTTTCTTATCTGTTCCCTTAGCTTTTTTATTTATTTATTTATTTTATTTATTTATGCCCGCCCCCCTTGTTTTTGCGCTCACTGTCTGCCCTCTGTGTCCATTCACTGTGTGCTCTCTGTGACTGCTTGTCTTCTCTTCTCGTCTTCTCTTTAGGAGGCACCGGGAACCGATCCTGGGACCTCTGATGAGGAAGAGAGGTGCTCAGTTGCTTGAGCTCCCTGGTTTGTTGTGTCTCTCACTGTCTCTCCTCTGTTTCTTTTTTTGTTGCGCCAGCTATCCGCACAGGCCAGCTCACTTTCACCAGGAGGCCCCAGGAAACGAACCCAGGATGTCCCGTATGGTAGACGGGAGCCCATTCTCTTGAGCCAAGTCCACTTCCCTGTTCCCTTACCTTTATAGAGCAGTTGTGAGGCTCAAGAGAAGGCACCACGAGGTCTGTAAAGCCTGGTGCACATGAAAAAGGCAGGTGGGGCCAAACCCCACCCAGTTTAGAATGATGAGGTGGATCATTAGACTTGGTTTCTCGTGAGTACCCTGAAGGGCCCAGAAAGAATTCAGAAATTCTGGGTGCAGACGGTCAGCACCCAGGCCCTACAAGGGTACCCTGAGAACTCAGGGAACTAATCTGAGGTAGGAGAGACAAAGGAAGATGTGCATTATTCTTCAGACTATATGGATAGGTTTAAAAGAGAACTACTCAAGCAGCAGCTATTGATAGCTTCCATGTCCATTTCCTAAAGGACTTGGAGTGATTTCAGTTTTGGAGAAATCAGTTCATTGTTTCTCTATTTTTCCTTCTTTACTTTGCTTTAATTTAACAAATATTTGTGAGTATATACCATGAACCAGCCATTATACTAGATGCTAGGGGTAGAATGGTGAGTCAAAGAGAAATTCTCTCTGTTCTGTGAAGACAAACATTAAACAGAGCATAAATAAAATATTATATTATCACTAAATATGGTAGGTGCTAAGGGAAAAATACTGCTATGAGTAGGAACTTCAAGCAAAATCTATTTTTGATTGGTTGTTCTGGGAAGTTGTCTTTGAAGATGTCATTTTGAAGCTGAAACCTAAAGGATAAATTAGAATCCTGGACACATTTGAGATACTGATGAAACTGTAGGGAAAAATTGGGGAAAGACTGAAATGAGAAAAACAAAAACAAAAACGCTTGCAACTCTGTAAGTTGGAGAAAACTGATAGAAATGCAAATAATTCTGGCCCATAGAAATGTGAATTGTATTCAGTGGAATGCAATTGATTATCCTGTGGATAATGACCAGTTTTGCATATTTATAAATTCATTTCGGCATTCCTTTACTTAACTACAAATATGATAGCCATTTATAGACACAAATAACTATAAAAGTATTAATAGAGTTATTCCTTAAATGACTACAATTTTGAATTCTCCTTTAATCTGGTTGTAACAGCTTACTGGTTCTTTCATTAATGAGTAAAATAAAATCTTTGGCATGTGTTCCTCTTTTATTTGATTTTCACCTGTTTTATAAAAGTATCCCCTAATAGTTTTGGACAGATCACCTGACAGAGCCAGGTACACCTCATTGCTAGAGAAGTTCACTTCATGTGCAGTTTTCACCAAGGCAAGATTTTCCTTGGCTCCTAGAGGTGAATCCCAAGTAGCAGTAGAACTTTGACTTTGTAGATTCTCTATTTCTCTAGCACTTTTTCTCTACTGATTTTTGTTTTTCTTACCACTAATAAATTATTTCTTCATTGGTGGCAGAAACAATTGGGAATTTGCTCTTTATGCCCTAGCCATTTGTTAGTCTCAGTAAACTGATTAATGGTTTATAGAAATCTATTTTCTGTTGTGTGAGAGACAACAGAGAATCTGCTTTGTTAGTTTTTGTGTATTTGTCTACTCTGAGTTCAAGTAGAATTAAGGATTTTGTGCCCACCAGGAAGAGCAGTCCTTTGTTCTCGGTATTAATGAGTGTTTTGTGTTTCTGTGTTTTATTCTTGACCTGTAGCTAAAATTTTACATCTGAAGCTATAAGCTCTCTGTGTCTGTACATGTATTTGTAATTCAGAAATACCTCTTGTGGGAATGTATAATGTTTTCCTGTCTTTGGAGAGTATTAGTAAGTTAGATTATGTTTCTTAAAGGAGTACTTTGTGACTGGCTTACAGAAATAAACACTTATATAAATTAAATATTCTTAAAATTCCAAGAAGATAAACTGACCTTCCAATATTTTAAGTGTGCTAGATTTTTTAAGTTAAACTTTTCATTTGAGATCATTGTAGATTTGCGCACTGTTGTACTCTAACAAAAATGACTCCTCTCCTGAAAAATGCACATTCACACAAAATATCACGTACAATTTTAGGGGTCTATAGCCTATCCATGAAATCTAAGATGTTTTCAGATGGCAA
>JAQZBX010113849.1:0-10069 GCA_029593785.1 Cabassous unicinctus
TGTTACCTTAGATTTATTTTGATTCCTATATTTCTGGAATATACATTTTAATTTTTTTATTTTCAAACTTTAGGTATCCTTTTGTTTTAAGTATATCTCTTGGAAAAAAACTCATTCTTGAGATTCCTTTTTAATATCTAAAATGAATGTCTCTTTCTTTGGACTGACTAAATCAATTTTCATTCACTGTAATTACTGCTATAATCAGATTTACTTCAGCTGTTTATTCAGTGTTTCTGCTTAAATCTTTTGTTTCATAGTCCTACCCCCTGCTTTCCTACCTTTCATTAGAAAGATGGAATTATTTTCAGCAGGTTGTAAGTCACACATTTTATTTTTACTTGCGTGGTGGTTACATCTAAATTACTATGAGTCAGATTTAAGCTTGTTTCCCTTATCTGCAGCTCCACTTTCCAGTTCCTCCTGAAACCACGAGGTATTTAAAATTTAGAATTTTAGTTCTGGATTCGTATAGGTTTGCTTTTTGGTTTTGGTGTGGTTCATGCTTATTTACAGAACTGTACATTATACTATGCTAATCCACTGTCCTTTCCTCTCATGGTCCAGAAATCTGCTGGATTTAAGTTTCTTCTGCTTTGGGTTGCATTTTCCCCACCCAGAAGGGGCCAGTCCACCTTTAGTTGCGCCAGCACTTTCTCAAAGCTTGACAGGCTCTCACTTTTGCGGCCCCACTTCTGCACCCCCCCACTTCTGCACCCCCCACTTCTGTGCCCCCCAATTCTGTGCTGCTCTAGGGTTTGGTTCAGAGGAGGAGCCAGCAGCCCGGCATCATCCACCATCTTGCCAGGAGCCAGAAGCCACCAACCCTCTCCTTTTATAGATAGGGAGACATAGCCTCAGATAAGTACAGTCGAGCCTCATTATTTACAGATTTGAGAATTTGCCTACTGGCTGAAATGTATTTATAACCCAAAATCAGTAGTCACAGGGCTTTCACAGTCATTTGCAGACATGTAAAGTGGTAAAACTTTGAGCTGCATCAGGCACGCAGTCCCAGCTGACTTTCAACCTGCTGAAAATAATTCCATCTTCCTAATGAAAGGTGGGGAAGCAAGGGGCGAGTGTACAAGAAGGTGAGACTCTGCCTTCTTGCTTCAGCTCTCATACTGTAAACAAGTGTCCTTTTTGGAGGAGTGGGCTGGTAACAGAACTCTGACCCCTAGGCAGAGGGAGTAAGATCCAGCCAATAGGATTACGGAACCTGAGCCAACCAATAGGATAAGAGATTTTCAACCAATAGGATCCATTACCCTAATTAATAATCAACCAATCAACGCCTCCCAGTTAGCATACTTCATGAACATAAAATGGTAATCTAGTCTCCAAACACTAACCAATGCCCTCGCTGGACCCAGTGATTAACCAATCAGATCATCGCAACTTGAAGCTCCACCCTCAAGGCGGCGACACAGTGAACCTATATCCAGTGCAGCCCCAAAGCCCTGTGGGCACTTCCACCTTCACCCCAGCCACACGAACACCAAGCTGGAAACCGGGCAGAGCCACAGCACCGAGCTGTTCACCTCCATCCTCACCCTGAAGGCGATTCCACGGATGCCTTGGCAGGCTTGAGCTGTGACACTGACGCGCTTCCACCAGCACCTCAGCCAGGTTTGAGTGGCAACACTGAGCTGTAATCAGATAAACACTTGACTGTACTGGGGTCGCATTTCTTCATTCTGAAGTCCGTCCTAACCGAAGAACAAAAGTGGCAACAACACTTTTCATGGTATACCCAATGCCACGTTTTTCACATTTCCATGCTTTTTGTTGGTGTTTACAATGTAAAGGGATTATATTCATCAGAAATACTGGTCTGTAGCTTCCTTTTATCGGGGTATCTTTAATTGGCTTTGGAGGAGGGAGATACTGCCCTCATAGAATGAATTGGAGAGTGTTCCCTCCTCTTCAATTATTTGGAAGAGTTTGAGCAAAATTGGAGTAAAAACTTCTTGGAATGTTTGGTAGCCTTCCCCAGTGAGGACTCCTGGTCCTGTGCTTTTCTTTGTTGGGAGGTTTTTGATGACTGATTCAATCTTCTACTTTGTTGAGATCTTCTGTTTCTTCTTGAGTGAGAGTACATAGTTTCTGTGTTTCTAAGAGTTTGTCCATTTCATCTAGGATATCTGATTTATTGGCAGACAGTTGTTCATAGTGTCCTTTTTATTTCAGTGGGGTCAGTAGTAATATCCCCCTTTTTACGTCTGATTTTCATCATTTGTATCCTCTCCCCTTTTTTCTTTGTCAGTCTAGATAAAGGTTGGTCAATTACATTGATCTTTTCAAAGAACCGACTGTTGGTTTTGTTGATTCTCTATTGGTTTTTTCTTCTATTTCATTTATCTACACCCTAATCTTTGTTATTTCCTTCCTTTTGTTTACTCTTGGTTTAGTTTGCTCTTCTTTTTCTAGTTCTTCCAGTTTTGAGGTTAGGTCTCTGATTTGAAGTTTTTCTTCTTCTTCTTTTTTTTGGTATGCATTTAGCACTATAAATTTCCCTCTCAGAAAAGCTTTTGCTGTATCCCATAAGTTTTGGGGTGTTGTATTTTCATTTTCATTCACCTCCTCAACAAAATACTAGCAAATCAAATCCAAAGCACATTAAAAGACTTATACACCAACGTCAACTGGGATTTATCCTTGGTACATGAGATTGGTGCAACATAAGAAAACCCATTAATGTAATATTCCACATTAACACAATGAAGGACAAAAAACACATGATCATCTCAATCGATGCAGAAAAGGCATTTGAAAAAGTCCAGCACCCTTCTTGAGAAAAACTCTTAGAACACTAAGAATAGAAGGAAATTCCTCAATGTGATAAAGGGCATACATGAAAAGCCCACAGCTAACATCCTACTTAATGGTGAAAGTCTGACAGCTTTCCTTCTCAGATGAGGAACAAGATAAGGATGCCCCCTGTCACCACTGTTATTCAACACTGTACTGGAAGTTCTTGCCAGAGCAATTAGTCAAGAAAAAGAAATAAAAAGCATCCAAATTGGAAAGGAAGAAGTAAAACTTTCCCTATTTGTAGATGACATGATCCGATACACAGAAAATCCTGAAAAATCCACAATAAAAGTCCTAGAGGTAATAAAAGAATTCAGCAAAGTGGTAGGGTACAATATCAACACCCCGAAATCAATAGTGTTTCTATATACCAGCAAAAAACAATTGGAAGAAGAAATCAGGAAAAAAATTTCATTCACAATAGCAACTAAAAGAATCAAATTTCTAGGAATAAATTTAACCAAGGATGTGAAGGTCTTGTACACAGAAAACTACAAAACATTTCCAAAAGACATCAAATAAGATCTAAATCAATGGAAGGACATTCTGTCTTCATGGACTGAAAGACTAAATGTCATGAAGACATCAGTTCTAAAAAAGTAATTTATAGATTCAATGCAATCGCAATTAAAACTCCAACAACTTTTTTTGCAAAAATGGAAAAGCCAATCATCAAATTTATCTGGAAGGGTAAGGTGCCCAAAAAGATAAAGTCATCTTGAAGAAGAAGAATGAAGTTGGAGGACTCATACTTCCTGATCTTAAAACTTACTATAAAGCCACAGTAATCAAAACAGCATGGTACTGGCACAAGGACAGACATATAGACCAATGGAATCAAATTGAGAGCTCAGAAATCATCCCTCACATTCCTGGGAAAACTGGATCTCCATTTGCAAAAAAAAAGGGATGGAGGACCCATACCTCATACCTTACACAAAAAACTACTCAAAATGGATCAAAGACCTAAATCTAAGAGACAGAACTATCAAATTCCTAGACGAAAACATAGGCAAGCACCTTGTGCATAGGACCTTGTGTTAGGCAATGGTTTCTTAGACTTTAAACCTGAAGCACAAGCAACAAAAGACAAAGTAGGTAAATGGGACCTCATCAAAATAAAAACTTCTGTGCCTCAAAGGATTTTATCATGAAAGTAAAATGACAACCTACACAATGTGAGAAAATATTTAGCAACCACATATCTGATAACCAGAATATATAAAGAACTCCTTCAACTTAACAAACAGACCTCTGAATTTAATGAATCCTCTATATTTAATACAATCAAAGCGGTATCACAGCCAGAGGAACAGTTTACAAACACAAGCAATATCTCTTTTTGGAATTCATAAATAATATCAAACTGCCACACTCCACCCTCTGAATTCCAAAAACAAATTACAATATTCAAAAAACCTTATTTCAGTAGCAATGCTAAGTACAAAATCACATCATAATCAGTTTATAGAAATACAGTTTGTCTTTGGGCAAAGTCTTGTCTGGCTACTGACCTCTGAAACTTACAAAGCAATTTATCTGCTTATATACAAAGGGACAGACAAAGGATAAACATTTGCATTACCATAAGGAGAATCTGGGAGGGAAATGAGTGACGGGTCCCCTAGTGTTCTGAAAACCTGCAAAACATACACCATTAGATTTCAGTCTGAGAGTCATTCTCAAGATGATGGTTTCCTCTCCCTGGGGGCCTTATGGGGACACACCCTTTCCACAGGCTTGCCCAATGGCCATTTTCTTGGTTCCACCCTCATCAAGCATCTGGGTGGTAATGGAGCTCCAGACCTCACCATCCAAGAACAATGGGGTGATGGCCACACTTTACCCAATCTTTGGGGTACAGTCTCAGCCCCCTTAGTACAGTGAGAGGGAGGCAACATTCTCTGGCATACAGGCCCAACCCTCTCAGAGCAGTGAGTTGGCAACCTGGCCTTCCCTAATCTATGGGGGGCAGGCCCACTGCTCTCAGACCTATGGGGTGTCAACCTTACTCTTCCCAATCCTTTGAGAATGTGCTCCATCCTCTCTTTAGCCTGGGGTAGCCAAAATCTCCCTGAACAGTGGGCTGGAACATCCACCCTCTTCAACTGCTGGGGCAAACTCAGCCTCTCTGTACAAATGGGTGGGGTTCCTCTCTTGGTCCAAGGAGATATCTTAATTCCAGACCTCAGCTTCCATGGTTTTCTTCTTAAAGCTGTTTTCCCTTCCATATCTCCCCTCCATGTCCCTTTTAGTCCAGGCTGACAGTGGTTTTGTGCATACAGCTCTCACAAAAAGCTTGTTGGTTTAGCATGCAGGAAGCAGGGGTCCAAGCCATCAGACAGTAACACTTTCCAGAAGTCTTTCCTGGATAACTGCATTTCCAATCCTGACTCACAAATTCCATGTTTAGTCAATTTCTCAAAGGGGGCACTATTGTCTGGGGGCTTGATTTCCAGAGGCTTGGAATTTCCAGAAAATTCCTTGTGCCCAACAATTCAGTTCTCAGCTTATCTCTTTCATCTAGCATTTTGCTATAGGCTGCAAGGAGAGGTCAAGCTGTATTCTTCAAGTTTACTTTGGAAAGCTCTTCAGCTAAATGCCCAGGCTCGCCATTTTCAAATTCTGCTTTCCATAAAACATCAGGGGTTAATCTTGCTAAATTCTCTGAGACTTTAAAACACAGATTACCTTTCCTCCAATTTCCAGTAGTAGTTTCATCATTTACTTCTAAAGCCTCACCAAAAATCTCTTTAACATCCATATTCCTATCAACAGTCTCTTCAAAGCAATCTAGGCTTTTTCTATCAAGCATCTCACAATTCCTCCAAAAAATACCCCTTACCCATTTATAAAACAATTTCAGCATTTTGGTAATTGCAAAAGCACCACCCCACTCTCCGATACCAAATTCTGTATTAGTTAGCCAAAGAGGTTCTGACGCAAAGTACCAGAAATCTGTTGCCTTTTATAAAAGGTATTTATTTGGGGTAAAAGCTTACAGTTACAAGGCCCTAAAGAGTCCAACTCAAGGTTACTTCCTTAACAAAACTCTGTTGTTACATGTTGCAAGATGGTGGGCAAGGTCTGCAAGGGTTCAGACTTCCTCTTTCCTCTTAAGGGTCCATGGGTCCAGCTTCTTCTGATCTCAGCTGTAGGCTAGCATAGAGCTCATCTCTCTTCTTGGGACTCATTTCTTTCCAAGCTCAGCCGCTCTGTTCTCTTCACAAGGTCAGCTGTAAACTATCAGACGAATGGTTCATCTCTCTTCCCAGGGCCTCTGCCATGTCTATGGAGTGGTGTCTCTTCCTCTGTGTTCTTCTGTGTATCTATTTCTGTGTTCTTGATTGAGCATCTGTTTACATAGCCCACCAAGGGGGCAGGGACTCACCCTGCATACCCTAATGATGTGGTCAAATCAAAGCCCTAATCTTGATTTAATAAAGTAAAAGTAAAACCTCTGAATTTAATACAATCAAAGGGGTATCACACTCAGAGGAAATGACCAGTTTACAAACATATCAATATCTCTTTTTGGAATTCATAAATAATATCAAACTGCCACACATACCAACAACCCAATCTTTAAAATGGGCAAAAGACTTGAAAAGATGATACACAAATGGCCAGAAAGCACATGAAAAGATGCTCAACACCATTAGCCATCAGGGAAATGTAAACCAAAACCACAATGAGATACCTTTTCACACTCATTGGAATGGCTGCTGTTTAAAAAAAAAAAAAAAAAGGGACATAACAAGTGTTGGAGAGGATGCAGAGAAATAGGAACACTCATTCATTGCAGGTGGCAATGTAAAATAGTGTAGCTGCACTGGAAAAGAGTTTGGTGGTTCCTCAGAAAGCTATGTATAGAAATACCATATGATCCGGCTATCCCACTTCTAGGTTTATACCCAAAATAACTGAAAGCTGAGATTGAAACAGATATTTACAAACCAATCTTCATAGTGGCATTATTCACAATTGCCAAAAGATGGAAGCAACCCAAGTGCCCATCATCCAATGAATGGATAAACAAAATGTGGTATATAAATAAGATGGAATATTATTCATCCATAAAAAGGAATGAAGTCCTGATACATGTGACAACGTGAATGAACCTTGAAGACATTATGTTGAATGAAAGAAGCCAGACACAAAAGGAAAAAAATTGTATGATCTCATTGATTTGAAATAATTAGAATAAGCAAATTCATAGTGTCAGAATCTAGAATATAGGTTATCAGGGGATGGGGTTGAGATAAGGAATGAGAAGTTAAGGCTTAAAACGTACAGGGTTCCTATTTGGAATGATGGAAATGTTTTGGCAGGACGGTGGTGTTGTAGCACAACATTGTAATGTATTTAACAGCACTGAAATATATATCTGAATGTATTTAAATGGGAAAATGCTAGATTGTATATATGGTAATAGAATAATTTTTTTAAAAATTCATGGAACTACACTACACAGTGAACCCTATGTTAAACCATGGACTATAGTTAATAGTACAATTATAAAAATGTGCTTTCATCAATTGTAACAAATGTTCCACACCAATGCAAGGTGTAAGTGATAGGGTGATATGTAGGAACCCTGTATTTTATGCATGATTGTTCTGTAAACCCACTACTTCTTTAAGAAAGAAAAAAATGCAAAGGGAAATGAAAGTGTAGTGCTGAAGTACTGTCTAGTGTTCCCAAGTGCAAGAAGGCTTTGATATGCCTTATGGAGAATGTATGTTAGAAAGGCTTCATTCAGGTGTGAGTTATAGCACTGTTGACCATGAATTCAATGTTAATGAATCAACATTATATATAAAATAAGGTGTTTTTAAAACAGAAATGCACATGAAACAAGGTTATATAATGACCAGTTGATGAAAATGTGACCAGAGGCTTGCAGGAACCTAAACCTCTGTATTTCCCCTGGAAGCAATGGTTCAGTATTTGCCAATTAAGTGTCAGCCATGACTTTATAGAACATAACTACCGTGAGTATCAAGAACTCCTTCCTTCGATTTGATAAGCGTTCACTGATGCCCATTCAGAAGCCAGCTCTGTGCTGGGTTCTGGGGACGTGGACATGACGAAGGCAAGGCCTTTGCTTCCCAGTGGGGCAGACAGGCCCTTAATAATCCCCAGACAGAGCCAGGCATGACAGGGGCAGAGGAGGAGAGCCTGACACAGGGCGTGAGGGACATGCGGAGATGATGAGGTGGTATCTCGACCGCGTCCTCAAGGGTGAGGACTGAACCGAGGCCGAGAGGAGGGGGCAACTGCAGACGTGACAGCTGCGAGAGGTGTGGGAGGTCATGCGTATATGACAACAGGAATCATCAGTTTGCGAGAGTCTGGAGTGTGAGGTGAAGGGCAGAGGGAGATGAGGCTGGACAGGTGGGCAGCCAGATGAGGAAGAGGCTTTAACCTGGAGAATAGCAAGCCCATCAGGGGTGTTTCTGAAAACGTACTGTTGCACCTGGGTGGACGAAAAGGTCTACTGGGGGGCGGTGGTGTTGAGCTGGCGCAGCAGCTGTGAGCCTGCGCTGTGACCCACCCCAGGTCCTGCAGCCAGGGAGGGGCAGACCCTGCTCCTCACTCCGGGCTCCTCCCACGCCTGCGTCCACAGTGGCTCTAGCTCTCCTCTGCCAAGCCCAGTGCGAACAGGACACTGGTCATTCCCTTGCTGGAGCCTGGAGGCAGGGCACGGAGGGGCGGAGGCAGCCCTGGAGAAGACCACGTGCCTGCATTCTTGAATGGAATTTGCTCTGGTGCGGAAGTCAAAGAGAAAAATGCTGTCGTGGCTGCGATTCAAAACAACAAGGGAAGTGAAAATGGAGAAGGAAGCGAGCCACGAGCAAGCACAGGCTACACAAATACTCTCTCTCTGCTCAGCTGATGAGATGGGACTTTGGGGATGGAAGCATCCCACGAGTAAACAAATACAAGGTCTCCTACCCATGTAACAGAATAAGATGGAAAACACATTAAATGATGAAATTCTATTTAAAAGGCACAAGTCAAAACAAATAAATTAACTTAGTAAGTTATGAAACGATTTCAACAATACCCACTGCCCTTGCCCCACCTCCGTCCCTAACTCTAACTAGAGGTCTTCATTTTGGCTGGAACTCCAGGGTTTTGGCAAAATTTAAGATGGCTTCAGAGTACAGTACGTGCCTTTGGACCTAACCCGGCTGGCTGTATCTTGCGCATGGTCTCTGAGAGTCCAGGGCTGGCAGGCTGCCCCCGCCTCTTTTCTTGCTCCCAAATGCAAGACTAGGGACTATCCTTGCCCATCCCGCAGGCTCCAGCGGCCTGGGGTCATGCCCATCGGGCTCCAGGGCCAGTCTGCTCCCTAGGCAAGGTTGGGGCCGGGGGTCAGCGCGGCGCTCCCTCCTCCGAGCCCCCTCAAAGGCCCCAGTCCCAGCGCCTGCTTTCCTCAGCTCCCGCCCCTCGGGATGATCTCTGCCAGGCCTCCTCTCCCTTCCAAAGAACTTCCCCATGCCCAGCCTCTCCTCCCGGACCTTCCAAGGAGCCACCTGAGAGCTCTGTTCTGTTGGGGTTGGGACGCCCCTGCGTCCCTCATCAGCTGGGAATCCGTTTAAATGCCGCCAACTCTGGGACGCTGTGGTCAGCAGGGCAATGGCCCCGACAGACGTCCACGTCCCAGTCCCTGGAACCTGTGACTATGGTGCTTACCTGGGAAGGCGGACGGAATGGAGTTTGGTGATCCACTGACTGAAGATGGGGAGATCATCGGGCTCTCCAGGCGGGCCCCCCGCATTCACAGGGGCCTTAAAAGAGGAAGTGGGGGCGGCACAGGAAGTGAGGAGGAGGAGCGGCCCAAGCCCAGGAGTGCAGGCACCTCCAGAGGCTGGAGAAGGCCAGCAAGTGAGAACCCGGCTGCAGAGAGATCCCAGCAGGGACGCAGCTGCCACCTCCGACGTGAGCCAGGGAGAGGGACTCGGCCCTCCGCCCTCTGCAACTGTAAGCTGGGAAGTTCGCAGCTGGGCCCCTAGGTTTAAGGCTTTGGAAGCCTTCTCACCTCTCCTGCAAGAAGCTGGGGGACCCTTTCCGTGCCCCCCCGGGTTTTAGAGCAGGTTTCTTGACACCACCCTTCTTGTTCGGGGCATTATGTAGTGACTAAAAGAATAAGCCATTACAGTTTCAGCTTTTCTTTTTTTGGGCAGTTGTAGGTTTACAGAAGAATCACGCAGAAAGGACAGGGTTCCCATAGACCCCCTTCCCA
>JAQZBX010113850.1:0-10067 GCA_029593785.1 Cabassous unicinctus
CAACTTATTTGTAAGCATAGATTTATGTGATGTTTGTTGATTGGTCTTCATTCATGTCTTCACATATTCTAATATCACTACTCTGCCCTCTCTGTAGAAAAAAGGTTAACAACTAAAACATGTATTTTTTAGTAAACAATCTGAAATTGAAATTTTAAATAAACAGGAAGTTTAGATTCATTATGGAGATGAGTGTCAAAATTGGAACATGGCAATGGGAGGAAGTACTTTAGCGGGGAAATATACAGATTAGGAAGGAAAGCAGAGGATAATTGTAGGTCAGAGATTTACTTATGTGGAAGTCAGTGAATTCTTGGGCAGTAGTGTGCTGGTAAATGTTTTCAACCAGCTTTCTGGGGGGAAAAGCCCTAACTTAGAGCATTTGCTGATTTCTAAGGTGTAAATAATTCCACCATGATAATTTCAACTTGACATCACTGAATTCAGAGATGAGATGTGTGGTAGCCCACTGTTACATAGTATTTTCACCAGACAGATATATTAGATGTAAGTAACCCCAAGAGCAAAGATGAAAATAAATTGTAGTAAAATTAATAGGAAGTGATGAGGGAAGCGGGAGTGGCTCAGTTGATAGAGCCCCTGTTTACTATATGGGAGGCCCCGGGTTCGCTTCCCGGGGCCTCCTTGTGAGGGCAGGCCAGCCCGCGCGGCGCGAGGGGCTGATGCAGCGGGACCTCACAGTAAGGGGAAGATAAGCAGACACGGAGAAGACACACAGCGAATGGACACAGCAAGCACAAGCAGCAAGGGGGGGATAAATAAATAAATAAATAAATCTTAAAAAAAAAAAATAGGAAGTGATGAGTTTGGGGTACTGATTACCATTGTTTGTAAAATAAAGAATTCAATTTTGTTTATATAATTTATTTTTTCTTAAAGATTTATTTATTTATCTCTCCCCAACCCCTTGTTGTTTGTACTTGCTGTGTCTGTTCATCTTCTTTGTTTCTTTAGGAGGCACTGGGGCCTGAACCTGGGACCTCCCATGTGGGAGGCGGGCACTCAACCACTTGAGCCACATCCCTGGAACATTTGTTTTTAATGACTTTAATCGGATAATTTATAGCATGTTCGTTCATCAAATCTGTAGATGCCATAGTAGATATGCTAAATCAGGTATTCTCAAACTCGATGGCACATAAGATTCACTTGGAAACTTCTTAAAGGAACTACTAAATCAGTAGCCTAAGAAGCTCTATTTTTGTTTTTTTGTTTAAAGATTTATTTTATTTATTTATATCTACCACCACCACCACCCCCGGTTGTTTGCCTTGCTGTTTGTTCTCTGTGTCTGTTGGTTGTGTGCTCATCTTTCTTTTTAGGAGGCACCAGGAAACGAATCCAGGACCTCTAATGTGTGAGGGAAGCGCCCAATGGCTTGAGCCACCTCCACTCCCACTTCTTGTGTCTCTCATTGTGTTTCCTCCTTCTGTTGTCATCTCGCTGCATCATCTTGTGTCAGCTCGCCATGCCACCTCATGACATCAGCTTGCTGTCTTGCTCATCTTCTTTAGGAGGCACTGGGAACCAAACCCAGGGCCTCCCATGTGTTAGGCAGGCACCCAACTGCTTGAGCCACATCAGCTTCCAGAAGCTGTATTTTTAAAAAGCTTCCAAGGTAGCCAGCCTAAGACCAGTGTTTAGGACTCACAGCATTAGATAACAGAATCTCCAAAAAACATCTCAAGTGATTAAAATGACCAATCATTTCAGCTGTGGTCATCTCAAGATGACTTAATACAAATTAATAGGGAGTGAGGCATTCAGGCTCCCACCCTCCCCACCACAATGAGCCAACAGGCACAAGCGGAAAGTCAATGAAGCTAAAAAGGCAGTAAGGAAGAGTCCAAGAGAAGATGGCAAGGCTGTTAACCAAACCTGCTCCTAGAAAGGGCAGCAGGAAATTATTTCTCTTGACCAAAAAAAAACAAAACAAAAACCAAAAAAGCAAATCAAAGGAAATAGAGGAGCAAAAGAACCATAGACCAAAGTGGCTAATCATGAAACTGAAAAGACTTACCTTGCAGAAAAAGGAGAAACTAAAAACAAGGAAAGCCCAGCCTCTAGTGAAGCAGGACAGAGAGAAGCCAAGTCTAATTTATATCTAATTAATACCAAGTCTTATTGGTCATCTCTGTATCTCCCTTCTCGTCCAGAGGAATGATTTTATCAACTGTTTCACAAGTGCAAGTTTTTTTTACTGGCTCTAGAAGTATATTTTTTTTTAGAAGGAGGGATTCCTACCTCATCTTCCTGTTCTGTTTATGACTACCTATTTGTATACGTATAAACGCTTTTTTTAGAGGTGGAGTGATGTGCTGGCTCTTTACTTTTCTGTACCACTAGAAATTGGTGAACTATTAAATGACGCTTTGACTGTAGCATATCAGGCAGTTTTTACATCCTATAAGTGTAATTAAATGGCAATTTAGACTTATAATTATACGCATTTAGCATGTCTTAAGGATTTTTTTTTTTTTAGCTTATCCCAACTGTTTGCCCATCTCAGGCTCTTAAGACAAGATACCATTGTCTTGGATGCTTCTTTTAATTCTGAAAAAAAAATTACTGGTTAACATAATATCATCAATGGGGTTACAGCCACAAGTTTTTCCATGCAGCCAGATTCTTTGCCACCAGGCCAGGACAGATGGCTGGGCTATGCACTCAGCCTTGGGGAAGCACTGTAAAATCCACCGTTGGCCTTCTCACATGAAGGAGAGTGCAGACTGGATTGATTTGCCCAGCTATGATTCGGTGTCTGGTGTTGGATGGATTCTGGGCAGTGGCAGGATGGAGATTCCTCACCAATCAGTCAGTCTCAGCGATCCCAGACTCAGGTTTTTTGGCACCAAATGTTAGAGAAAAATGGCGCTCACTGGGACACAGAGACTGATGATAGCAGGCAGGAAGTTTATTGAGAAGCTCTCCCAACAGAGGGGGTCTGAAGAAGAGACTTCAGCCCCAAGGATTTTTAATTACTTATCTTCTATACCCATGCTGGTTTTTTTAGTGGAATTCTTCCTAAAGAAAACTGACACTGGATTGTGGCTTTCCCTGATAATTTTGTTAATGTGCTATGACAGATTGTAAATTTTTGAGTACATGGTATGAATGATATTAAATCATGAATTCAGGAGACTTTAGACCTAAGACCTTATCAATATTTTTAGATAATATATTTGAAACCCTCTTTTTAAAACATTTTGTCACTAAATTTCAAGCTGAAGAGTCACTGGATTAATTGTTTAGAAAGGATTACAAATCTATAGCTGTTTTAGTTTCCTGGCTGCTAAATCAAATACCATGCAAAGTTTGGCTTAAACAACAGGAATTTATTGGCTCACAATTTTGAGGCTAGGAGAAGTCATCAAGGCAATGCTTTCTCCTAGAAGAATGCGGTTGTTCTGGGGCTGGCTGCCAGCTATCCTTAGCCCTTGGCTTTTCTGTCACATGGCAAGACACGAGGTGGCCTCTCCTGGCTTCTCCTTTCTCTTCCAGGTTCCACTGACTTCCAGTTTCTGGCTGCTCCTTGTGCCTTTTTCTCTTTCTGTGGCCTTCCGTAAAAGACGGTCAGGTATAGGATTAAGACCCATCCTGATTCAGATGGGCCACACCTTAATTGAAGTAACCTCCTCAAAAGGTCCTATTTACAATGGGTTCCCACCTACAGGAATAGATTAAGATTAAGAACTTGTTTTTCTGAGGTACATAGCTCCAAGCCACCATGATAACATTTTAGATTTTCTGTACAAATTGTTCATAATGTACTCCGTACTGATCAAACAATAACCAATACAATCTCAATCAGGAAGGACATAATTAATCTAGAATAAGATAAAACCTTGCATTTGTTTACTAAAATATCTATCAAGTTCCTCCTCTTTTCTAGGGACTATGCATGGATCCAAAAAAATGAGCCCTGTAGGAAAAGGATTAGGCAGAAATGTATTAACAGCTATGCGTGGAAAATGGCTCACATTTCAATATGAGTAGCTACAGTCTGTGTGATTGTCAAATCCACTGACTCTTAGGCAACAGTAACAGAAGTGTGGTTTGCAGAAGAGGGCAGGTAACAGTTTTATTCAGGTAAGTAATCATTGGGCCTGAATCATTCTATTTAGTTCTGGGTATCACTCTATGAGGCATTTGGAACAATTAGCCTATCTGCAGAGGATATTGACCAAGACAATGAGAGATGCAGAGATCAAAGCTGGCTAAAGTAAGAAAGCTTTGAAGAAGGTGGGTTGATTATTGTGAAGAAGAGAAAAATTGGGAGATGTAGTTATATTCCAATATCAAAGTGACCTTTGTATTCATTGAAGAGGTCCCAGGTGGGAGGGCTAAGGTTTGTAGAATAAAGTTGCAATGAAGTACATTTTTACACGCTATAAAGAAGAATTTCTTAATGATTATAGATGTATAATAACAGAATAGATCTTTTTAGGTCTCAGTTACTTGGAAGTGTCTAAGCAAAGACTAAGTGAACACTGCAAGGCATATTGCATAGGGATTTCACGCATCCTTTATGAGAATTGGCCTAGTTAATACTTAAAGTTCCTTTCAACCTTGAGCCTATATGTTTCTGTTATATAGACATAAAACATGTACTTGTGTCATAGGTAAAGTCAAATGTCACCAAAAATCTACAACATGGAAATAGACTTCAAGCAAAGAGGCTATTTGAATAATAGTTTGTCTAAGTTGCAGGGTGTTTGTATCATTTAATAAGCAACACTGAAAATGCATTTCAGAGATAATGTTTAATTTCATGAAGTTTACATTCTATACCAAGGAGATTTTCAGATTATATTATTTTATAGGAATGTGCCTTCCATAAAAGCATAAAACAAGATTTTCATTTAGAATTTTCAAACAGAAGGTAAACACATGAATTTACTGATGTTTCCTTCATCTTTAGATATATACAGTGTTAAAAGACCAAAACAAAATGTTTCTCAATTTTATAGTAAAACCATGGATTAAATCACATCTATGCATGTGGTTATAATGAAATACCTTTACTTTAATGTGGAAGACCTATTACCAAGATGTCATCATGCTCTAATAGCATTAAAATGGACTTTTTTTTTTTTTTTACCAGGAGGTCCCTGGGATCGAACCCATGTCCTTCCATATGGTAGATGGATGCCCAACTACTTGAGTCACATCCACTTCCCTAAAATTGACTTTTAAAAGTGAGTTTAGGGAAGCAGCTGTGGCTTAAGCAGTTGGGCACCTCCCTCCTACATGGGAGGTCCCAGATTGGGTTCCCGGTGCCTCCTAAAAAAAGGAAGATGAGCAGACACAGAGCACACAACGAACAGACACAGAGAGCAGACACCGAGTGGCAGACACCGAGTGCAAACAACAATGGAAGGGGGAAGAAATATAAATAATAAACTTACTTAGAAAAAAAAAAGTTTAAAAAAAAATTTTTTTTTAAAAAGTAAGTTTATTCTTTCTCCTTAATATTAAAAGTTAATTATAGAATATTTGGAGAAATTCAAATGTCAAAGGAGGAAAAAAATTACTGTTTGTGCCACTGTCCAGAGACATTGCTGTGAACACCTTGGTGCATTTCCTTCCTTCTTTTTTTTTGGCATTACATATTTTGTGTTTGTTTGTTGTACATACTTTGCTTACCTGAGTTCACACTATTTCCTAGATACCCCTAGTTCTACCTGCCTAGAGAAGAGAAGCTTCTAAGCAATGCCACTTCTCATTTAGTGTGGAGGAAGGTTTGTGTTCATTTTAACTTTAAGCATGCTTCAAGGAAAATAATAACTTCCAAGTGTTTCTCCTCTTACCATGTAACATACTTTAAAAAGCTGCCTTGCAATAACCCATGGACGAGTCCCGTTAGCTCAATTCTGCTTGTGAGATGATGGATGCCCTTGGTGTGTCTCAGCTCAGACCTAGAGCGGGATACCTACTAGACGTATAGGCTTTCCAGAACCTCACCAGGAAAAACCTAGAGGGAGTTTTCCTTTTATGCCAAAGCTGAGTACAGTTCTGCAGGAAACTATTTACTTTGCACATCTTACATATGGTGAGATGTAGAAGTTCTAGCTAGGAGCTCACATGAGAAAATGCATGCATGGTATAGCATGTGGATGAAGGAATGGTGATCTAGGGGATCCTGTTGGATAATGTGTGTTCAGTGGATGGAGGATCAGTTGGAAGTAGTTGGGACAAACCTATCTATAACAAACTCACATATTTAACCAACTGTTGCCTAGCAAATGTAGAGCAGGATGACCGAGATAATTTATAAAATGTCTCTTTCTTCCAGAGTAAAGAAGGGGTGAGTGAAACATTTATGATATGGCAAGCTTTACTGATCCAACATGTCGTTGGTTTTCTTCCCAAGCCACAGAGATTAATTCATTCATCCACTAATCTATCATATTATGTGGCTGGTGATGTAGAGATGTGTAAGACACACTTCCTGCCCTCAAAGAACTCAGTCTGTAGCAGACACATAAATAACTAGGCAATTAAAATGTGATCTAGTAAGAGAGCAATGCATTAGATTTTATGAGAATATTTAGGGAGGGCACCCAACTTAACTTAAGGTAGGTAGGGGATGGGGAAAAATATCAGAGAGGACTTCCTGGAGGAAGTTACATCTGAAAAAAAAATTTTTTTAAACGTAGAGCCTTTCATTATCTCCATCTTTTTTTTTCTTTTTTTTTTTATTAGAGAAGTTGTGAATGGACAGTGAAGTTTCAGGGAAAGGGACCGCATCAGCCAAGGTAGGGAGGAGATATGGGAACTGCTTATTGCACATCTGTGTGGAAATGTCAAGTAGACACTTAGAGGTATGTGCCTTGACTTCTGGGATGAAGACGGGGCTGGAGATATAGATTTAGCAGTCACTGACGTACATGGTATTTAAGATTGTGGGACCCATGACAGAGGCCAGGGAGGCAGATCACCCTGATATTTAGAGGGCAGGCTGGGAAGAGGAGCCAGCAAAAGAAACTGAAAGGGGTGGCTAGAAAGAGTGGAGGAAAACCAATAAAGGGTCAAGAGAAAAAAAGCATCTCAAGAAGGAAGGAGTGGTCCACTGTTTCAAATGCTGTTGGAAAATAGCCTAAGATAAAAACAGAAAAGAGACTATTGGATTTGGTAACATGGAAATCATCATGACCTTGTCAGAGGCAATTTCAGTGAAGGGATAGGGATATCAGCCCTATGTAAAGGATGGAAGAGAAAGTAAATAAGGAAGGAGAGACCAACAAGAACAACCCTTAACCCTGGGCTAGTATTCTGGCCTCTTTTCCTAAGAAGAAAAAGAAGTAGCTCATGGTCCCCCACAGGGATTGCTCAGGGCCAAAACGTACCAGGTCACTTTTATCAGAGTGCCAAGGTGCGCTGACCCATCTCAATTCAACCCACAGACATCTAGTAAACTCAAAACTCTATTATTGTAATGTTCTAGAACAGTACCCAGCATAAAGGCAGTGCTATGTGAAATTTTGTTATAATTATCATTCTTTCCAGGTAAGCTTTATTGGCTTCTAAGAAGAAATTATTTATGTAGACCAAATCATCTTTAGGATGTGTGGAGATACAAACCTAACAGATGACAAACACTGAAGCATCAAAAAGAAAAGTGGCTTGCCAATAGGAGTGCCAGTCCCCCAGTTTAATGGTCGATTCCCTTGCTCTCTTTCTCTAAGAGTTCTGGCTTGGATTGACAGCCCTCCCTAGAGGAGTCTGGGGTTGGACTATCAAATAAGGGCAGAGAAAAGGAAAAGGAAAACAAATGGTGTAGTCATATCCAGAGAAATACATTAGGAAATCAACCACAGAAGTAAATTCCACACACACTTGAAGTTTTTCACTTGCTCCTACAGGTAGTTGAAAGTTTACAAATACAGAGAGAATTTCTAGTTTGGGTTTGTTCATTGATAAAGTGAGAAATAATGTAGAAATGGGGGATAATATAATGGTGCTGCTGCTGCATCTGAAGGGATTTTGGAAACTTGTTTTTACAGTTGATCTGTTTTGGAAATCAAGAATAAGGTAGGAAAGGGAGAAGATGGGAAGTTGTAAATATCTTAAAGGCCCTCCCCTTCTTGGTCTAGGAATGCCTTATCACTACTCCTTCAGCCTTAAGGTCAGATTCTTGATGTTGTTGTTTTTTGGAGGTACTGGGGTTTGAACCCGGAACCTAGTACTTGGGAAGTAGGCTCTCAACCACTGAGCTACATCCGCTTCCCAGATTCTTGATTTATTTTCTAGCTGTTTCTCATATGCAAAATGCAGATATGTATCTCATAGGATTATTGTGGAGATAAAGTGAGATAAGGAAAGTGCACGGTATACAGTAACTGCATTATTAGGGCATCTTTGACCAAAGTGCACATCCCTTCTTGGCTGATAACCAGCTGCTTTCCCTGTGCCCGGCCCTCTCCTTCCACCTCTTAAATTCTATTGGAGAAGCTTTCAATATATATCTAATAATAATGGCAGCTATCATTCATTGCTTACGCAAACTAAATCATTTCGTCTTCAAGATATTACTTTAAGATATGATTATCTTTATCTCAAGGGAAGTCAGCATTTGGACCCAGGCAGCCTGACTTGAGGGACCCAGCTCTTAACTACTGATTCTACATTTATCTTACAGACCTGGGTCATATTTTCGGCCATATTCTGTTAATAGCAAACTCAGAAACCACTCTTCTAGCTTTCAGTCGCCAAAAAGGACTCTAATGCTTTATTAATATGTTATCAATAAAATTGATTTGTTTAAAAAGGGGGGGGGTCACTCTAGCCTTAGTTCCTGGGGCCCATGCGAAGGTAATTTAATTCACCTAGGTGGGAGCCAGTCATCTCTTTCTCAGATTCGGAGATTTTCACTTTGGTTGAGCAGCGAGTCTGTACCATGCTCCCTTTATTTTATCGACCTCAGAGTTAAGCCACAATCTCATTTTCTTAAGTAGCAACACGGGTATGCTACAACAAGACACAGCATACACAGAACCCCTGGAAACCCTGCGAGCGAGCACATTAACCCGACAGCTGCCCCAGCCCCAGAGCCCCAGTCCCAAGGCTCAAGTCACTGATTCGTTTCTCAGAGTCGCCAGTGCTTGGGCAACGGTGGTCTGCAGGACGGGCTGCGGTCTGAGGAATCCACGCAAAACGAGCTGGGGCGGGAGACTGGGAAGAGCCGGCTGAGGGCGCGCCGCAATGAGACCAGACAGGCAGCGCGCGTGCCAGGGCGCCGGGCGGGCTGGGACGCTGCCGGCCCGGCAGGACCCGGGCGCTTTGGGGGCGGGGCAGGGGTGAGAGCCCGGGAAGCAAGAGGGCGTGGCCGCGCGCCAGCCCCGCCGCTCCCCCGCCCCTCCCCCTCTCCTCTCCAGTCCTCTCCCCACCCTGTCCCGCCCCTCCGGCCGAGCCCGGGGCTCCGCCCCTCGAGTGACGTCACTGGCCAGGCCAGCCGGCGCCATTTTGAAAGTGGAGTCGCCTTCCCCTGCCGCTGCCGCCGCCGCCGCCGCCGCCGCCGCCGCCGCCGCCGCCGCCGCCGCCGCCGCCGCCGCTGCTGCTGTCGTAGCTGCCGCTGCCGCCGCTGGAGAAAGAGCAAGAGCCGGGAAACCTCAGAGTGAAATCCACCATCCTGCTGGCTGGTGTGCTCGCCCCTCCTTCCTTCTCCCCCAGCCCTCGCCCCCTCCCCCACAGGTGCCATCCGCCGCCATCCGCCCTCTCTACCCCCCCATCCCCTGGTGAGGGGGGTGAGTTCAGGAAGCAGAGACCCCGAGGAACCCAGCAGGGGCACCATTTGCAGCGCAACATGGCAGGTAAAGGAGAAATCACCCTCGTCCACTGACAAGGCACCGCTTCCTTCCTCCTCCCTCCTCCCTCCATCACCCCCTAGCGACCGCCTGTGTTTCTTCGAGCCACCGGGCGCCCCTCGGTTTTCTGGGAATTGGTCAAGTGGGGTGGGGTGGGGGTGGGGAGGGTGCTGGTGAGGCAAGTGGTGGCTGTGATATCAAATTGGCTTGTGAAATAAGGGCTGGAACCCTTGCGTGGGT
>JAQZBX010113851.1:0-10068 GCA_029593785.1 Cabassous unicinctus
TTTTTCAGAATTTTCATGGACCAGGCACTGAGCTACGTGCTTTACAAACTTCATCTCCTTTATGAATAGCTATTGTTATTATTCTTATTTCACAGATGACTACATTTATTGATGCTTATTCTCTTGCCCACAAACACTGCTAACAAGTGGCAGAGCTAGGACTTGAACTCAGGCAGCAGACTCTAGTAAACCTGCATTCTGAACTGATAAATAAACATTCAGTAGATTTCAAATTACTGGAATAATCTCCCCAAACACAAGAAATGCAAAGTAGTAGACGTAAATGAAAAGCTCCACATAAAAATGTAAGAAAATCACTTACCCATTACAGAATGAGAGAGGGTCTTAGGCTCTATCAAAACATTTTAATTCTTACATGCACAAATGGATGAGAGAGTGTGATGTATCTGTCAAAAGCAGTGAATGTGACCACTGTATGAACTAATGTGGAAAATAAATTTAAGCTAAAATAAAATGGTATCTGCACATGATTAACACACATCTGGAATTCTGTATTCATTCTGGATGGTATATTTTAAGAGGACTTTACTACCTGGTTAGATGACTAGGATATAAACATGTCTGAAACTCATATCATAGGGGTGTAATTAAAAATATTTGAACAATTTTGCTGAAAGATAGTTTTGACGAGTCACAGCATATTTTCTAAATTTATGAGGGCCATACTGAAAAAAAAATTAGATATTTCATGTGACTCTATGAAAAATTGTACCCTTTGTTAAGAAATTACAGCAAATCAGATGTACTCTAAATAAGTCCCCATTAGCAACTCTCAAACTGGGATAAAGTAGATTTTAAGAGTTGAAGCCGAAGCTGGATAACCATCTATCAAAACTGTTACACAGGTCATTTCTGCACTGAGTGGGAAGTTGAACTCAATGAACTCTAAAGTGTCTCCCATTATGCAGATCAAATCCTGTATCTGCATGTTAATGAAAAGAAGAGAAAGGTGAAAATTATCACTTTTCTTCCCAGTTTTATTTTGTTCTGGCTAAATAAAAGTATAATTCAATTTGGAATAATTTACAACCCCTCTGATCCTCAAAATCACCTCCTACACACTATATGCTATAGGGAATGTGGGCAAAGCAGCCTACATTTTTTAATGAACAAATTAATTTTAAATGCATAATTTTTATATATTCCCTACAAACAATATAGTGTTTGTAACTTAAGTATTATGCACATAAAACATGATTTATAACTTTTATTTAGAGGTTTGGACCCAACGGTGAATTACTAATTTTGTTTTTGTGATTTACATAAACCATTACTAATTGCACCTAATAGTGGGAAAAGAAACAGATTAATTGGAAGTCTAGGCCATATAAAATAAATAAATAGAAATAAAATCTGGGTTTTATACACTTGTGCACATTTGTTCACCATATTGAGCTGTGTACCTCTCTGTGAAAGAAGCTTATCTCCAGGAATTCCATATTGCAATTCAAAATTAAACAATGATGGTACATTTATCTCTTCTAAACTCCAAATTTCTCAATCCTGTCTTTTGGCTTAATTATCTTCCTGTAAAATCAAGTAGTATGCTGGGTGTGGGTGGTAAAAAGTCTCAGGTAGGTAGGAATCCAAAAGATTGAGTTTCTCACCAACCTTTGCCATAACCCAGCTGTATGACCCTCAGGCATATAGATAACTTGTCTGGCCTATTGAATATGACTAAAATGGAAGTTGTACAGCTGCTCTAGTTATTTTGTTGAATACTTGTTATTTGCCATGCATTGAGCTAGTCTCTAGAGTAGAGGAGTAAAGCAAAGGAACTGCCTGAGAAAACTACACCAATTTGAAAATCAAACAGGTGACTTTTTACAGATGTGAAATATGAACACTTCAAAGGTAGGATCTATGTTTTTATTGGTTATGTGTCTTTACCATACAGCACAGTGCCTGGGATATGGAAAATTACTTGAAAAATCTGAGTTCTTTACAAAAATGATCTCACTCAATTCTCACTCAGCTTTGAGATCAGTATTTTACACATGAGGAAAATAAGGCTGAGAGAGGTACAAGTGACAGAGTTGGGACTAAAAGTAAAAACCACACTAAATGCATAAACTTTACGTATATTAAAGGGTTTAATTTAATGACATTGAAATTTTAACCTTAAATGTTCCAAGCATTATTTCATACCTCAATTCTGATATCCTTTTATTTTCACATTTAGTAAGAAACTACAATTTGCTTGTTTCCTCTTCCAAATTTAAGGCTAGTCCCATGTGAAAAATAATTCTGCATAAAGTATCTGCCTGAAGTATCCTGATGGAAAGAGATAATTTTCTCCTTTGGGAAGTTTCAAGATTTCCCAGTCTGCTATATCACAGATGTTTCCTGCTCCCCCAATCTTCCCTCTTCAGTTGCATGGTTCTTTAAGAGTTCTCCCCAATATTTATCTCTTCATCCTTGCAATACAAGTGTCTTCGTGCAGAAACCACCTTCCAAGTTTCTGATGTATGTCAGGCAAAGGCATGCACATTTTACTGAGGACCTGATATCACAGCACCCATGGCTTTGTCTTCTCTGGAATCTCATTCCACAGTGTTTAATCACATTTTAGCACCCCTGATTCAATAGACATTTATCATCCCTTACTGGAATCATGGTTTGTGAATTTTCTTCCCTTCCGAGACATAAACAGTACTGAGTTGTTACAATCTTAGCTTTCCATAGAAAATAACCTTTTAAGCATTGCTCAGTGGCAGATACCAGTTAAATAATAAGTCGACAAGTCTTCCCTGGGATATTAGTGCTGAAAGGAAGTATGGAGAAAATTACTACTAGAGCAGAGAAAATTGAAACCATGTTCATGTGCTACTTGTTTGTCTTGAAAAAGGATGGCTTCTCCTGAAGTGCCTCTAGGTGCTACAGCACAAGGAGACATTTACAAAAAATCTAGCTCTTGTTGTATTTCTATATTGTGCACAGATCCCATAGTAGAACAATGAGTTTTGAGGTAAATGTGATATTTAGTGTTCTGCATTGTATGCTAAATTTACTTGAGTTGCTTATTCAGAGATTGCTCTAGGTTAATGACCTTTGGCTTAATAAAATGAATAATATATCTGTAATAAAATTGTCTACTTTAACTCTTTCCATGTACATACCATCAAACTCTTATTGTCCCTTAACATGTCTCAAGGTGTAATTAAAACGAGGCTACTTCTTCAGCACCTGAGGAAGGTGCTTTATGTCCCTGATGATGTTGTCAGTACTTTAGGACAATGACAGCCAGTCTGGAAGCACAGGTCCTCCTTCTTTTGTTATATGCTGCAACATCATCTAAACAATCCTGGTGTCCAAATAAAGTATGCAAATAGAAATCAATGTCAGGAAAACTATAGCATGCATTTTACTCAATGATGTGACAATTTTATGTCAGCATAAATATGGATATAATTCTTTCAGTATTAAGACCAGCATTGGAATGAATGAAATGTGGGGATTGGGCTTGTATTAGATATCACTGCCTTAGAAATCTCACAGTTGAGTAGGTAGTTAGTAAATATGGTCTCTGTTTGATCTGGCTTTAGAGGTCTTTAAAATTTACAAATGATCAAACTAAACCAATAATAAATAATCAAAATTTTAGATTTCAAATCCTCAAAATATTCTTATTTTCAGAATTAATTGGATAGTGTAATCTGTTATAGTAGCAATTTTAATATTTAATGGTCTAATGAGAATGAGATATATTCATTATTGTGCCAAACAATATGAATCAGTATTTTACAAAATTTTAACTCGATATTTTTAAAGGCTTGTTTAATATAGATAAAAATAATTTTGGATTTATAGGTAAAAAGTAAATTGATAGAATTATTATAAATATTAGATTTCAGGAAATCATTTTCCCTATGAAGTCACTGATTGAAATATTTCCTAGATGCTACCATCTGGAATAATTTATTACAAATTTCTTATTTAAACATAATTTTAAAATCCATACAACACTACCATCAAAATATACAATTTCTGTTTAATATTATGTATTGTAATTTTAAAAAATATAAATATATCACTGGCCTTTTGTTATACCATATCTGAAGTTTCACCAAACACTCAGTAAACTTTCTGTCATTACACATTGTCCTTATTTGTAGGATAATCCTCCTGTCTCCTCTATTCTTTACCTTCTTTTTAAGTGTGATTTACTAATGATTGAATAGCCCCCAGATTTATGAAGATAGAAAAGCCAAGTCCCTATAACTAGAGTTTAATTGTATAAGCACACTCCCCCCACTTCTACCACACACCCACGTACATATATCTATATTATTTAGGTAAGGTAATATTCTACATTTATGGCAATTATTTAGTTGTATAATAATTATGGCTCAGTGCGGTATCTGGCTTATATTTATGGTAATTAACCTTATATTTATTTTGACAAATAATGTTAGTTTTTTTTCCCAGCTTTCTTGTTTAACTAATGTAATTATAATGTTCCATGGAGCTGTCCCTACAGGGAATTATGACTAGGGCTTTAGTTTCATTGCTCTGGTAAAGAGGTCAGGGTAGAGTTGGAGGCAATGAGGCTGGAGCACTACCAAAAGTTTCTGATAAATTGACACTTGCTCTTCTACCCCAGCATTTCTTAGAGAGGAAGAAAACAAACCAAACCAAGACAAACAAAATCCTATCACGTAGCTGAAATAATATCAGCCTCATTCCAACTGGAATATAAGATATAAGGTTGAAATTAATTAATAGTAAAACTGCCATAAGTTAATCAATAATTGCAGATGGCTAATATCAGAATCATTCACACTTTGATAGTAAAGTAATGAGGAAGAAGGAGAGGGAGTGTGTGAAATGGGAAGAAAGATCTCTTTGTAAAACATGAAAAAATAGGGATTGGGACCTGGGGCACTTTCCTATTTTCACAATTTTGACAATGGCCAGTCCCACTTCTCTTCAAAGTTTTATGCATAAACTGAAGCTGTTCTCATAAATACCTTCAGTTGAGTAGTGAAGTCATGGGCATGCCTTGCTGGAGTTTTTAATTTCACTGGCAAAAAACTGAAAAATTTAAGGAGACCTTGACTATGTCATTTAATCTCTGTTCATCTGTGTATTTTTCTGAACCCCAGAGGAACAATTGAGTTAGTAGTTGGAATTAGATGAGCTAAACGTGCCTGGACAGAATATTTTAGGAGTAATGCTTCCATAACTTGTTGTGCTGCCCTTTTTTGTTATTTTATCTTTTTAATTTGAAATAAGGTTATTTAAAACGCAAAGTAATAAATTGTGTACTGAGTACCCAATTTTTTTTATTTGCTTCATGTTTATGGCTGACAACCCCAGAGCTTAAAAGTTGCCCTTGAAAACTGGTGTAATCCTATATGGATGTTTTGCACCAAGATACCAAATGTGTACTACTCTGGAGGAGACAGGAAAAAAAAAACTGCTCAATGTCCTCAAAGCCAGTGGAGGCACTGAACATTTTCCATTCCCCTCACTTGTTAATTAACAAAATTATGGTGAGACTAGCACAAAGAACAGAGAGTTTAAGCATATTGTTTTACCCAAAAATAAACAATCTTGGTTAAATAAACTGAGAAAATATAAAAACGAACATAAAGAGAAAAGGGGAGGGTCTCAGGAGGAATAGAACTTTTGGAAATTATGAGACTATGTCAAGGATTAAAGAGTGAAAGTTGGGTCAAGGCCCACTCCATAAAACAACATACTAGATAGACAGCAGCTGGGTGTCTCCCACCTAGAATACTAATGGTTAAGGATTTAGTACAAGAGTAAATGATTATAAGAAGCTGGGAATGGCCAAGGAGGTGTAAATTCAAATTGTTAAGTAAGTGAAGCCAAAGTATCAACAATTAATAATGTGGCAATCATACCTTGGTGAGGCTGGTGTTGCGGTGTCAGAGAGACTTACTTCCTGAGTGACAGGCAGCAGGTTTCTTTCAATTACAGTAAGATTCAGATGAACAGCAGGCGGGCAGGTACATATAGAAACCTACTATCTCTTTGGATCCTTATGTCAACTATTATTAATAACAGGTGTTATGTACATGCATAATGTCATTCTAATGAAATAAGTGTACTTGAATTCTTGTTGTATTTCCTACATGGCTTAATTTTGTTCTTTAAGGCTATAAGGAAGCATGCTGAGGAAAATTGAAAATATAAATTCAAACAAGAGTTAAAGCTAATGGCTTTGAAAAATTTGAGCAGATCATGTGAATTAAAGCAACAGAATTTTCTCTCCCAGTGTTTCTACGCAAAATTTTGTATATTTTTCTGGAGATATCCCCATGGCTAGAATAATGGGGCATAGTATGATGATTTTAATTAAAGTCTTTTATGTATATCTGTACTCATGAGTGTGCATGTATATTTTAACTGATAGAACTGCTACAGAATCATTAAAATTATACTAGTAAATGTGCTACCGATAAATCTTCACCATACCCTATGAAGTAAACACTACTATACGCTCCATTTTGCATATGTGTTAAATGAGCCTTAATAAGTTTAATTATCTAGACCAAGATCAAACAGTAACAAGCTGTAAAGTTAAGATTCTGTTGTCAACGGGATCTGATTTCCAATACATTTTCTTACCTGATCTTTAAATTATAGCACTGTTATAAAGCACAATGAATACTAGAGTATCAAGAGTACTGGCTAAGAAAGATGGTCAACCTTCAGCAAGATACTTAATACCTCTGGTACTCTTAAGTGTAAAATAAGTGGGTTGGAAGGAATAATTGTCAAGGTCTGTGGCATAACACAGAGGTGTGAAAGAAATCTCTATGACTAAGAAATAAGCATTGACTTATACTGTTTTTGCTGGAAAAAGTCTTATGTGATCAAGGACAAAAATGTAGACCACAGGAGACTTCCAACTCCCTAACCCAACTCTCTGCATAGAAAGGCCAGTAAAGTATGACAAGTCAGATTGGTTACTTCATGCCTTATACTAGCTGGCAAAATGTATTTTAATGAGAAGTAAACTGGAAATGTGAGATGCTCAAGGGAAAATAAATGAATTGAGCCAAGAAAACACTCAGACCCTCTCTGCCTGAACAGGCTATTTTTAAAAATCAGAACGATTTATGGAAGGTACTGTTTTAAAGAAGAAAGATGATTACAATATGAATCCATCCAGTTCCAGATTTGTGAAATATCAAAATAATGTCCTTGGGCAAATTATTTAATTCTCTGTGTCTTAATATCTTCATCTTCAAAATGGAAGGAGTTGTTCTAACTAAACTTTAAAACCTCATTCAATTCTAAAATTATATGATCTAATAGCAACGGGAAAATGTTAATTTGAGAGAAGAAAATAAGAAAGTGAAACTGTATTGAACAGCAATTGTTGTTTGAAAGATTTATGTATATCCTTCAAAAATGGAAATATTTTCTAAGTAAATTTAAGACAACTATTATGCAATATAACAACTTAAAATGGGTTCCAAATGTTAAAACTCATCTATAGTTGTAAAATATAAAAGTGATTTCAAGATAAGAAAAAATACCCAATAATAAACTCCAAGTTTTAGATGTCATATTCCCTTTTTGATGTCATGAACTTGATGGAGGTGGGGGTGGGAGATGTGGGGCAAGTGCACGTGACACCAATAGAACTCATCTGTTCAGAACCTAAAGTGAATCTGTCCTACTTAATTTTTGATCCATAATCCATTTAGAGCTATACAACATTTTCCAGGGATACAGCATGAAAATATATTTTATTGTGACAAATTGCATCATAGATTCTGCCTGAGATTTCATTTCTGGGATTTCAGTTTTGTTTAGTATACTTTAAACAATGTCTTAAGTGTTTTGGATAATAAGTGCTATATAAATCTAATTAAAAATGATAAATATTAGAAAATATTAAATGGGGGTGCATTAAAATGAAGTTTCATTATCCTTTATTTGGCTGTGACAATATTCATAAACCATAGCATGTTTAGATTAAAATCATTTCCAGTAGAACCCACTAATGTCTCTTAGAATAACCTCACTTTTCCTAAATATTTTAGGCTTAAACTGCAGCTGAAGAAATTTCATTTGTAATAATCTAAACTATCCTTTAATAAAAGGTACAAATTAGTTGTAATGCCTGTATGTTAATATTATGTAAATTGGCTACCCACAATGATATTTCAATTTCTAAAGCTGATGGATTTAAATGTAAAACTTACTCAAGCACATCTGGACACTAACATGTCCAGAATCAAAGAATCAAAGGGATATATAAACAAAAATGTAAAAAAATGTGCAAGTCATTGCTTTACTTAAGGCATTACCATTAATTTCTCCACACTTGATGAATTACATAATATTGAAGATTAGGCACAAATGAGACAGTTTTAATTTATAAAGAAATATTTTAAAATAAGAGTTGACCATCTTTAGTAAGGTTTAGTCAATCAATGAGGTGAAATGACCTTCCATGCCTTCTTACCCTGAACTTTTTATTTGTTCCCATATATCCTATCAAAAAACTGATTGTTTTGGCTAATGAGAGAGAGAGAGAGAGAAGATAGATAGATGTAGATACATAGATACATATATAGCTATAGATACAAAGAGATGTAGCTGTAGATATAGATATGAGTACAACATCATAGGCTAAAAGACATGAAAGGGAACCAAATTTTTCTCTCATCCAGTTTATAGCTGTCAAAAACTGTTGGAAAGAGTGCCTATATTAATTGGTAAATCAAATTAATTAATGACTAACTTGTCACCCAGATCTGCATCCTAGAAATTATATATTTCAGTGAGCATGAAAATGAGGGGATCTCTCATACCACCTTTTTATTGCTTTCTGAGATTGCATTGGGTGAATGTGGATGGTAAAGGTAAGGATAAGTTTGAAATACATAATGCAGGAGTGGAATTCATCCATGCATATCAGAAGCCAGTCTGCTAGGAAATATGGAGGGGATGAAATGTCCATTTCTTCTTTGAGACTAACTAAACAATGAAAAAACATGAGTTATAAAGGTGGTGGGACTTGATGAAAGAAGGCAAAATGTTCCTTCTATGTAGACAATCTGTTATCCGATGGATTGCCTTTGAATCAGTTCATCTATTAAATGAGGGGCCCACAGTTAGATCGAAAAACATATTGTTGAGCACCTAAGATCAAGATCATAACATAATATCCACTGGGGACTATGAAAAGGTCGGGCTTTTCCATGCTGGTTGATAGGCAATCTCCAGTTTGTGTGGAGACCTCACTTGGTAATTCTGATAGGTGATATTCCCGTGTGTCTTGTTTGTGTGTGTATGTGTTTGTGCTTTTGCACACACACATTTGGGTGGAAGTTGTGTTATCATTGCTTACATGTAACATTTAGTGCTGCCTAGTACAGGTAATATCAGGGAATTGGGGGTGGGTAACAGCAGTTGGGGAAGTCACACAGGACAGCTAGTTGCCATGTCTCAGCCCTCACCTACCCCTGCCTCCTTTTCTCTTCTGTGCAGGTAAGTTTCCATTCTGCAGCAAGAAGGAGAAATTGGGTCTAATGTAATGGCCTGACCCAACCTTAAACCCCAAACCAGGAATAAGCAGCCCCAGCTGCTTATTAGGGGGTAAGTCTCAGTGGCTGGGTCCTCTCCACCTTGGTCCTACACATACTCTCACCCTTGAGCAGCACATATTTGTCTTTCCTCTGCCACGGAAAATGGAGCCTGAGCAGCTGCCATCCACCAATCCTGACGCAAGCACTTGGCCTTCCGAAGCCCTACCGTGATCTGTTGGACCCTTGTGCTGTGTATATAAGAAAGCATTCCTCAGGAGCCCCTCTGTTTGAGTGGAGTGGACATCACCATCTCAGACTCCTCAGGATTGGGGGAAGAGCTATGGACTAGAGTGGACTTACTGGTATTCTGTTATAGACATATTGTGATTCACGCAATGGAAGTAATTACAACATTAATGTGGAGCCAGTGGCCACTGGATGCTTTAGGGGCAGGGAGAGGGAAAGGCAGTTGTAATACAGGGGCTTTTTCGGGTCTTGGGAATTATCATGAGGGACATTGCAATGACAGATA
>JAQZBX010113852.1:0-10068 GCA_029593785.1 Cabassous unicinctus
TTAACCCTTCATAATGAATAAAATAACCCTTCTGTAGAATAACAGAAGAGAAATGGAAACATTCTTTCTGTTATATTTAAAAGAAGACTAAAATTGGAAAATCCATAGCAAATATTTTTCTAAAAAATTAAATTATTTTAAAGATAAGAAAAAATTAGGAAATGAATAATTTGCAATCAACAATATAGAAGAAGGTTTCTAAATCTATGAAATTAAAGCAAAGAACAATAAAAGTAAAACTACTCATTTTGAAAAGATATCATAGAAAGGAAAATCACAACTCCTTAACTAAAAACACAGTGGAGTGGATGAAAAATACAATGTATGCTGTAAAAAGCTAAATAAATTATGTTCCTGGAAGATTAAAGTACCTGGTAAATATTTGGAAATCCAAATAAAAAATTAAAATTTGGAGACATATAAATATAAATGCTGGTTATTAAACTGGTTGAATTTCAGCCTTATGGTAACTACAAGGAAAAAAGATGAAAAATATATACAGATAGAAATCTGGAAAGCAAATAAATATAAAAGTAGGATTTATCAGAAGATAGGGACAAAAAAAATTATAAGACTTAAAAAGGCTAAATAACAATATGGCGGAAGAAAAACATGTATTATCAGTAGTGAATTTAAATGTAAATTGCTTAAACTCTCCAATCAAAAGGCAAAGATTGACAGAGAATAAAAAAGCAGGACTCAACTATATGGTGTTTGCAACAGACTTGCCTTAATGTCAAAAATACAAGTAGGTTCCCAGAGTAAGAATGGAAAATTATGTACCTGCAATTAGTAACCACAAGAGAGCAGGAGTGGCTATACAAATATCAGACAAAATAGATTTTAATTCAAAAACACTTATGACAGACAAAGATGCTTATTACATACTGATAAAGTAGATAATTCAACAGGAAGATGTAATAATTTTGAATATATAGGAGTTTAACAGCACAGTCCCCAATACATGAAACAAACATTGACAAATTTGAAGGGAGAAATTGATGGTCATTATTCATTGTGGGAGGCTTTAACATACCACTCTCAATAATGGATAGAACTTCTACTCAGAAGATGAATAAGGAAATACAGGATTTGAATGATACAATAAAGCAACTAGACCTAAAGATATATATAGAACACTTACCCAATGAAAACAGAATACAAACTTCCTGAGTGCATAGGGATAATTCTCGAGGATAGACAATATGTTGGATCACAAAACAAGTCTGAATAAATTAAAAAATACTTATATCATACAATTTATATTCTCCAAACACAGTGAAATCAGTTAGAAATCAATAACAGAGGCAGAAATGAAACATTCACAAATATGTGGAAATTAAACAACATACTCTTATGCAAACAATGGGTTTAAAGGAAATCAGAAGCAAAATTCAGAAATATCTTGAAATGAATGAAAATGAAAGTACAATATGCAAAAACTTATGGGTTCTAGCAAAGACAGGGCTGAAAGGGAAATTTGTAGTTCTAAATGTTTACATTAAAAAAGAAGAAACACTTTAAATCAGAACCCTAACTTCAAAACTGGAAGTACTAGAAAAAGAAGAGCAAACTATACCCAAAGCATGAAGAAGGAGGAAAATAACAAACCTTAGAGTAGAGATAAATGAAATAGAAAAATAAAATAGAAGTAAAAAAAAAAGTTAGTTCTCTGAAAAGACCAACAAAATCAAAAAGCCTTCAGTTAGACTGACAAAGATAAAAAGAGTACACAAATAATGAAAATCAGAAATGAAAGGGGGACATTACTATTGGTCCCACTGAAATAAAAATGATTATCAATAGATACTATGAGAAACTATGTGTGAAAAATTTAGATATCCTAGATGAAATGGCAAAATTCTCAGAAACACATAAACTACAAACATTGACTCAAGGCGAAATAGAAGATCTCAAAAAATCAATTGCAAGGAAAGAGATCGAATCAGTAATCAAAAACATCTCAACAAAGAAAAGCCCTTTACCAGATGGCTTCACAGGAGAATTCTGTCAGACATTTCAAGAAGACATGACTCCGATTCTACACAGACACTTGCCAAAAAATGAAGAGAAGGAAAAACTCCCCAATGCATTCTATGAGGCAAACATCACCCTCATACCAGAGCCAAATAAAGATAGCACAAGAAAAGAAAATTATGGACCAATATCTCTTATAAATATAGATGCAAAGATCCTCAAAAAAATGCTAGCAAACTGAATATAACATCATATTTTAAAAAATTATACACAATGAACAAGTGGGATTTATAGCTGGTATACAAGGGTGGTCCAACATTTGAAAATCAATTAATGGAATACAACACATTAACAGAATTAAGAGGGAAAAAAACACATGATCATCTTAATGAAAGAAAAGGCATTTGGAAAAATACAGCATTTTTCTCAATAAATACACTTAGAACGCTAAGAATAGCATTAAACTTCCTCAACATGATAAGAAGCATACATGAGAAGCCCATGGCTAAGTTGCTACATTACCGTGAAAAACTGAAAACTTTCTAAGAACAGGAAGAAGACAAGGATGCCCACTGTCATCATGGTTATTCAACACTGTACTAGAAGTTCTAGTAAGAACAATTAGGCAAGAAAAAGAAATAAAAGGCATCCAAATTTGAAAGGAAGAAGTAAAACTTGCCCTATTTGCTCATGATACGATCCTATATAAAGAAAATCCTGAAAATGTCACAACAAATTTCCTAGAGAAAATTAATAAATTCAGCAAAGTAGCAGGGAACAAAATTAACATCCAATAACCAATATTGTTTCTATACATGAACAATGAATTATCAGAAGGAGAAAACAATAAAAATCCCATTTACAATAACAACTAAAAGAATCAAATAACTAGGAATAAATCTAAGAATGTAAAGGACGTGAACACAGAAAACAACAAAGCATTGTTAAAAGACATTAATGAAGGCCTAAATATGGAAGAATATTCTATGATCAAATATTGGAAAACTAAATGTTGTTAATATGTTGATACTACCAAAAGCAATTTATAGATTCAATGCAATCCCAACTAAAATTCTAACAACCTCTTTGCAGAAATAAAGTCAATCATTAAACATGGAAGGGTAAGGGCACCGGAATAGCTAAGCCATTTTTCAAATGATGAATGAAGTTGGAAGTCTCTCATGTCCCTATATAAGAGCTAAAACTATCAAACTCTGAGAAGAAACTGTGTGGAAGCATCTTCAGAAATTTTTGTTAGGCAATGGTTTCTTAGACTTTACTCCCAAAGCACAAGCAACAAAAGAAAAATAAAGGTGACCTCATCAAAATTAAAAAAAAAAATTTTGTTTCTCAAAGTACTTTATCAAGAAAGTAAATAGAAAATTTACAATATGGGTGAAAATATTTGGAAACCACATATCTGATAAAGGTTTATTATTCAGAATATATAAAGAAATACTTCAACTTAACAACAAAAGACAAACAATGGAAGATCTTGTATCATTGATATAAAGGCAGTGGCCACCAGAGGTTCTGAGGGAGAATATGGGGCATTTTGGGGACATTGGAATTGTCCTGCATGATATTGCAGTGACAGATACAGGCCATTTTATAAGTCAAAACCTATTAAATTGCACAGTGCAAAGTGTAAACTAGAATGTAAATTATAGACCATTGTTAGTAGCAATGCTTCAATATGTGTTCATCAATTGTAACAAATGAACCACACTAATGAAAGATGTTAATGGGGGAAAGTGTGGGAGGTGAAGCAGGTGAAGTATATGGGAATACTCATATTTTTTATGCAACATTTATGTAATCTAAACTTTATTTAAAAATTTAAAAAAATGTTTTTTAAAATTGGGCAAAAGACTTGAAAAAACATCTCTCCAACAAAGATATACAAATGGCAATAGAGTACAAGAAAAGTTACTCAACATGATTACCAATCAGGGAAATGCAAATCAAAACCATAGTGCGATATCATTTCACATGGAAAGAATGACTGGTATTTAAAAAATGGAAAATAACAAGTGTTGGAGAGGATGTAGAAAATAGGATCAGTAATTCATTGCTGGTGGCAATATAAATTGGTACAGCCACTGTGGAAGACAGTTTGATGATGGGCACACAACTCCTAGACTGTGTGGTATGAAAACCACCTCCAGAGATTTGTTTGTGGTCTTGTGAAGGAAAGTTGTGTGGAGGAAATGTGTGCATCCCAAGTGGGGTATCGGAGGTCTGAGGAAAAACTGAGCAGATGGCTCAAAAACCCAGCCCCTCACATAGTAGCCAAGCCCTTTAATGGCCAGCCTGCATGATAAACTGCTCATGAGCTTCTACTGAATCATCTGTCTACCCAGGCCACAGCTCTGTGTTTCCTTTGACAGTATGAGCTTTTCATTAGCACCTGAAGCCTTGTCTCCAGAAAGCACTATAGGGTTATTTAATGCATTTGTGCTGCTTCCAATCAGTACTTCTTGTTTCCAAATTATTAGGACCTGAAGATGGCCCATTCTTTTCTTTCTTTCTCTCTTTCTATGTGTGTGAGATGAGACTTTGCTGAGAGATGGAAAGAAAATGCTTCACTTATCAACCCACAACTGCCCAGAGATGTTTGTAGAACTATTTAAATTCCAGCCATTCTCATTATCCCCAGTCTGAGGATCTCTATTTTTAATTGATTCAAAAATGACAACAAAGATTTTAATGCATCTTCATAAGTTCAAAGCACATTGAAACACAAATTCTTACAGGGTTTATTTTTTGAGTAAAACAACACCTAATTCTCCTTGTATGGAAATTATGAGGGATATATAATCTGACTTTGAATTTTACAGTATATCTCATTACTTATGGTACCCTACCACTGCTTTTTAAATGCTGCTGTCATTTCACCTTCCTTTTGGAACTAATGATCTTTTGCTCTTTTTCTTCTGTTACTAGTGTCCTAAGTCACTTTCCTTCCTAAATCCATTATTTGCATATCAAATGCTGTATATGTTTTGTAGCCATATTACCCCACTCTTGGTAATACACTACTGACAGTCTTTAGAAGACTTTTTATTATTATCAACAATAAATGTAAACTATTCAAAGAAAAAGAAAAGAAACCTAGGTACAGAACTACCATATAACCTTGCAATCCCACTACTAGGTATATAACCAAAAGAATTGAACACAGGGACTCTAACAGCTATTTGTACACCAATGTCTTTAACAGCATAATTCACAATTGCAAAAGATGGAAGCAATCCAAGTGTCCATCAACCATTGAATGGATAAATAGAATGTGTTATATACATGCAATGGAATATTATTCAGTCATAAAAAAGGAATGAAGTCCTGACACATACAACAACATGGATGTACCAGAAGACATCATGTTGAGTAAAATAGCCATACACAAAATGACAAATATTGTATGATGTCACTGATTTGAAACAATTAGAATAAACTCAGATTCAGAATCTAGAATATAGTTTACCAGGGGATGGGTTGAGAATAGGGAATGATAAGTTAACGCTTAAAATGTACAGGGTTCCCATTTGGAAAAATGGAAATGTTTTGGTAATGGATGGTGTTGATGGAAGCACAACATTGTGAATGCAAATGAGAATAGTAAATATACATATATATGAATATGATTAAATGGGGAAATATTAGATTGTATATAAGGTATCAGATTAAATTTTTTAAAAGAATCCATGGAATACACTACACAGTGAACCCTAAGTTAAAATGCAAACTTTAATGCATTGTACAATTATAAAAATGTGCTTTCATCAATTGTAACAAATGTTCCACACTAATGCAAAGTGTTGGTGGGTGGCATATGGGTGTAGCCATTTGGCAATTTGATGTAATTATGAATTCCAAAAATAAAATTGGAGCATGATTTTAAACTGATCTGTTAATCTGGGCATGATTAAGTTATGATTAGGGCATTGACTTGGCCACTGTCAGTAGGACCTTGAGCCCCACTCCTTGGTAGGTGGGGGAATCGAATATCAAAGGCAAGGCAAAGGACAGGGGAAGCAGTTTTTGAGAAGTAGTTTTGATGTTGGAGTTTTGATGTTGGAGAGAAGGCCCCAGGAGAAGAGAAGAAATCTAGTCACCTGACAGTCTACAGCTGACCTTGTGGAGGAAACAGAGGTGCTAAGCCCAGAGAGAAATGCAGCTCCGGGAAAAGAGGAACCCAAGAAGCCTGAACCCTGGCAAATGTCGACAGCTATCTTGCTCTAACATGTGCCAATGGACTTTGGTGAGGGGAGAAACTTACTCTTTTTGGCCTGGTAACTGTGGACTTCTACCCCAAATAAATATCTTTTATAAAGACCAGCCAATTTCTGGTATATTGCATTAACTGCCCTTTGGCTGACTAATGCAATGGGAATCCTGTATTTTAGGGATGATTGTTCTGTAAACCCACAACTTCTTTATTAAAAAAAAAATCAAAGAAATAAAATAATGTACTAAAGACATAGAACACCAGATTTGAACAGGCAGAAGAAAGAGTAAACATACTAGAAGACAATACAATCAAAATCATATACTCAGAAGAATAGAGAAAAGAATAGAAAAAATTGAAAACTGTTTCAGGGACTTGAGTGACAGAGAAGCATACAAACATATGCATCATGGGCACTACAGAAAGAGAACAGAAGACAAAAGGGGTAGAAAGAATATTTCAGGAAAAAAATGGCCAAAAAATTTCCCAACTCTTATGAAAGACATAAATATACATGTCCAAGAAGCATAAAGTAATCCAATTAGAATAAAACTTAATAGATCTTCTCCAAGACTCACACTAATTAGAATATCAAATGTGATTCATTACATACAAGGGATCCTCAGTAAGTTTGTGGAGATTTTTCATCATAAACCATGAAGGTAAGAAGGCAGTGGATAATATATTTAAAAGGTAGTGAAAGAGAAAAACTGCCAGCCAAAAATTCTTTATCCAGCAAAACTGTCCATCTGAAATACGGGAGATTTTCAAATATTCACAGATAAACAGAAACTAAAAACGCTCTCAACGAAAAACCTACCCTACAATAATTCTAAAGGTATTACTTCTGGTTTAAATAAATGGAAAGGAAAAGAGTGGCAAGGAATGATGTGAAGAAGTGAAGATTTTCAGTAAAGGTAACTAAAAGGGTAAATGCAAAATCCAAGAGTAGGCACAGAAGGACAAGGAACAGCCACATAGGTGCCACCAGGTCTGCTTTTGGTCCATGTCATCCTCCTAGTGTTGGCGGCCACAATGGGTGTGCAGGTGGAGATCATCTTCCCCAGAGATGGATGCATCTTCCTAAAGCATGGCCAGACCTGCCTGTGTACTATATAGGGATGTTTGAAGATGGAAAGAAATTTGACTCCTCTCAGGACAGAAACAAGCCCTTTAAGTTCATGCTAGGGAAGCAGGAGGTGATCCAAGGGTGGGAAAAAAGAGTTGCCAAGCTGAGCTTGGGACAGAAATCCAAACTATCTCACTAGACTACACCTGTGGTGCCACTGGGCACACCAGCATCAACCCACCAAATGCCACTCTTGTTTTTGACAAGGAGCCTCTAAAACTGGAATGATAGGAATGGCCTCCTACCTCCACCCCATATACTTGGATCTGCCATCAAAGGATCTGGTGCCTCCAGACATGAGCACTCCAGGATGGGAACTCAGCATTCCCTCGGCTATTGTGTGATTCTCCACCCACTTTGACAATGCCTGGTGAACATTTGAACATCCCTACATATCTTATATGTATACTCAGGTGAATCTCCTCTCATGCATTCCCCATCACCGACACCCCACACCAACGATCCTCCCCACCCCAGTTATAACTGTTCTGTGATCCAAAGCTTCTTCAAAAATGAAGGCTTTACAATAGCCAAATACAATTAATAGGAAAATGAAATAATAATGATAAGTTTAAATATAAGAAATAAAATACATAAAACTAAAAATAAAATAAAATTGAAAGATAGGGATATTTTTAATAAATGAAAAATATTTAAAAAAATTTTTGGAAATTTTATCTTTCATCACCACCATATCTGTTGTCCTGTCTGTACCATAGCACCTTCCCCCACTCATTCCACAGTGTCTCGCTATTTTTCATTTTGTTTTCAAAGAAGTTTTAGGTCACAGTAAAGTCACACACAGAATACAGGAGCCTCTCATATATCCAACATCCTCGCTCTTTCTCCCTTGCCCCCACATATTAATACATTTTTATATGTAGATGTTACCTTTGTTATAACTGATATACAAATAGTGAAACATAGCTACTAAACATGGTCATTGGTTTACATTATGGATTACATTTTAGACCGTACACTTTTATAAAATTTGATGATGTTTACCGTGTCCTGTGTCTATCATTGGAAGATCATGTAGAACACTACCACTGCCCACTAAAAACCCACTGTTCAATTTATTCTATTCCTCCCTCCCCACCCCTCATGGCCCACGTAGACCCCCTGGCTTCACTCCTTGGATGACAAGATTCATAGGTACATGCAACAAGATTGAGTTCTTGACACATTGGTTTGTCCTTCCTTATGAGGAACTGCCCATGCTCTCAAGAGACTCCTGCCTGTCTACTTGTGAATAAATCGCTCCTCCCAAGGATGGAGTCCAATTCCTTCTCACTCATTATGTGGGTTTCCACCCACTGATACAACACATTATGACAGAGTGGTCATTTACACACTCCCTAGAAGCCTGCTCTAGGTGTACCCTCTCCCGAATGCCCTCCCACTGAAACCCTAAACCATTAATCCTTCCTAGTCATATTGCCATTAAAGCATTCCCAACTTTGTACTTTCAACCACATACTTACTAAGCCTCAGTATTCACTTGATCCCTCTCCCAACCCTTCGCCCTGTACCCTGGACATTCCCACCCACCCTTCCCAATCTACCCACCTGTCAAACCGGGACCACCCAACCCAATAATATCACTACCCTCCTGCCATATCCCTTCAATACATGATTACACACTTTCACCTAACCACAGATTATGTCCATATGGGTGTTGGCTCACAAACATCTTCTCCCTTTCTATTTCTTATAAACCTATCTTCCAGACAATAGCTCTCTGAGTCTGCTCAATTTCTTATTTCATATCACTGAAGTCACGTACTGTTCATCCTTCAATGCCTGCCTTACATCCCTCTACATAAGGTCTCAAGATCCATCCATGTTATCCCAAGTGTCAGCACTTTATTCCTTTCACAGGTTAGTAATATCCATTGTATGTATGTACCACTTTTGTTTATCCATTCATCTATTGATGGGCATTTGGGTTGATTCCAACTTTTGGCAAGAATGAATAATGCCACTATGAATACTGGTGTGCATATATCTGTTTGTGTCTTTGCTTTCAATTCTTCTAGGTATATACCCAGAAGTGGAATTGCTGTATCATATGTAAGTTCTATAGCTAGTTTTTTGAGTAACCACCAAACTGTCCTCCACAATGGCTGGACCATTCTACATTCCCACTAGCAGTGGATGAGGGTTCCCATTCCTCCACATCCTCTCCAACACTTACAGTCCACTGTTTTTTTTTTAATAGTCACCATTTTAATGGGTGTAAGATGGTATCTCATTGTAGTTTTGATTTGCATTTCCCTAATCCTAGTGATGTTGAGCATCTGTTCATCTGCTTTTCAGCCATTTGTATTTCTTCCTTGGGGAAGTATCTTTTCAGGTCACCTGCCCATTTTTTAAATGGGTTGTGTGTCTTTATTTTAAAGATATAGGATTTCTTTGTATATGCAGGATATTAGGCTCCTATCGGATATATGGTTGCCAAATATTTTCTCCCATTGGATAGGCTGCTTTTTACTTTCTTGATAATGTCCTTTGAGGTGCAAAAGATTTTATTTTGAGGATATCCCATTTATCAATTTTTTCTTTCACTACTCATGCCTTGGGTGTGAAGTCACTGAAACCATTTCCTATTACAAGGTCCTGTAGATGCTTTCCTACATTATCTTCTAAGGTCTTTATGGTCCTGGCTCTTATATTTAGATCTTTGATCCATCTTGAGTTGATTTTTTGTATAAGGTGTGAATTGGTTTTC
>JAQZBX010113853.1:0-10085 GCA_029593785.1 Cabassous unicinctus
CCTTGGGAGATGTTATCATTTCAGGTGTGATCTCATTTGTGAATAGGATCTCTGAATATCCTATTAAGATTAGGCCAAATTGAATCAGGGTGGGATTTAATCCATATGACTGGAGTCCTTATGTGCAAAAGAAATTCAGATGCAATCAGTAACATTCAGAAATTAAACAAAAGGACAAGCCAGAACCAGGGTTGTGACAGGTGAGCACCAATATGCTACTGACTTTTGCCTTTTTAAATTTTTTTTGTAAATTTTATAATAATATTATTTTCTAAGACTTTTTCTTATTAATTCACTTTACATTTTTGGAGCACATTTGCTATTTACTTTTTTTTTTTTTGAATGTTTAATTTTTTTAACAGATCAATTTTATTGAGATATATTAATAAAGCATAAATCCATCCAAAATGTGCAATCAATGGTATTCCATATTATCACAAAGCTGTGCATTCATAACTCGAATCCTTTTTAGAGCATTTTCATTATTCCAGTAATAATAATACTGTCAAACCAAAGCTAAACAACCGAACAGATAAACAAAACTCATCACCTCTCAATCTCTCTATGTTTCTCATGCTGTACATCGCTGCTATTCTGTTTCCTTCTCTCTAGTATATTGGCATTTATATTTTATTTAAAAAAAAAACAGTCTTATATATGCAGTATTACCCATATTTGTATTTTATATGAGGTTTCACTATGTTATACAGTCCCATGCTACATTTTTTAGCTTTCCCTTCAGTAATATAAATATCCTTAGGTTTTCCCTTTCAATGACTATCATACCCATATAATAGCCCTGCTATTTACAAACACCATGATGTGATCTCACCATTTCCATTCATTTCCAAAGATTTACAAAAAAAAAAACTTTTAATCAATTCTGAAGAGATTAACTCTCAGCTTTCCATTCTCTATACTCACTCTATTTTCAGTGTGCTATATTCTAATTATTAATTCCCTGAGGTTACATAATATATTTAGTTCATAACACAATCACACAGTATTTGTCATTTTGTTTCTGGTTTGCTTCACTCAATATAATGTCCTCCAATTTCATCCATGTTGTCATATGCTTCATGACTACAGTTCTTCTTCCTGATGCATAATATTTCATTTTCTGTATATACCAGAACTTGTTTATCCATTCATTAGTTGATGGACACCTGGGCTATTTCCAACTTTTATGAACATCAGTGTATGGATGTCTATTCATGTCTCTGCTCTGAATTCTTCTGGGTATATATGTAGCAATGGTATTGCAGGGTTACATGGCAAGTCTATATTCAACTTCCTGAGGAACTGCCAAACAGTGCTCCACACTGGCTGTACCATTCTACATTCCCACCAGCAGTAAATAAGCATCCCTATCTCTCCACACACAATCTAAAATTTACAGTTTTCCAACTTTCTAATAATGCCTGGTCTAACAGAAGTGAAATATCTCATTTCCCTAATTACTAGTTTTATTTTCATTTCACTAATTACTAGTGATGTTGAACATTTCTTCATATGTTTCTTTGATGTTTGTATTTCTTCTTTGGAGAATTGTCTTTTCAAGTCTTTACCCATTTTTTGTTCAGATACTTTGTCTTTTGATAGTTGAGCTGTGTGATTTCATTACTGTATCATGAATATTAAACCTTTTTTGGATATGTGATTGCCAAATATTTTCTACCATTGAGTTGTCTGCCTTTCAACCCTTTGACAATGTGCTTTTAGCTGGAAAAGTGTTTAATTTTGAGAAGGTCCCATTTATCTATTTTTTCTTTTGTTACTCATGCATGCTTTGGGTGTAAGGTTTAACTAACTACCACCTACCCCAAGACCTTGAAGATGTTTTCTGACATTTTCTTCTAGGAGTTTTATGGATATTGATTTTATATTTAGGTCCTTGATCCATTTTGAGTTAATTTTTGTTTAAGGTGTGAGATAAGGGTCTTCTTTCTTTATTTCGGATATGGCTATCCAGTTTTCCAGCACCATTTGTTGAAAAAACTCTTCTGATCCAGCTGAATGGGCTTAATAGCCTTGTCAAAAATAACTTATTTGTAGATGTGAGGGTCAATTTCTAAGTTCTCATCAGTTCCATTGGTCAATCTTTCTATCTTTAGGCCAGTTCCATGCTGCTTTTACCACTATACCTAAGTAATATGCTTTAAATCAGGAAGCGAGAGTACTCCTACTTCATTATTTTTAAGACATTTTTTACTATTTGAGGCCCGTTACTCTTCCAAATAAATTTGATTTTGGCTTTTCAGTTTCTGCAAAAAAGGCTTTTGGGATTTTTTTGGGATTTCATTGAATCTGTAAATCAATTTGGGTTGAATTAACATCTTAATGATATTTAGTCTTCCAATCCATGAACATGGAATGCCCTTCATTTATTTAAGTATTCTTCAGTTTCTTTTCACAATGTTTTGTAGTTTTCTGAATACACATTCTTTATATACTTGGTCAAGTTTATTACTAAATATTTGATTATTTAAATTGCTAATATAAATGGAATATTTTTTTCTGAATTCCTCCTCAGATTGCACATGAGTAGTGTACAGAAACCCTATTATTTTTGCATATTAATCTTTTATCTCACCACTTTGCTGTACTAGTCTATTAATTCTAGTAGGTTTGTTGTGGATTTTTCAGGATTATCTGATATAGGATCAGTCCATCAGTGAATAGTGAAAGTTTTACTTCTTTCTTTCTTATTGGGTGCACTTTATTTAATTGTCTAGCCTAATTGCTCTAGCTAGAACCTCTAGCACAATATTGAATAATAATGGTGATATTGGGTATCCTTGTCTTGTTCCTGATTTCAGTGGGAAAGATTTCAGTCTTTCACCATTGAGTACAGTGCTAGCTGTAGGTTTTTCATACTGAGAAAGATTCCTTTATTCCTATCTTTCGGATTGTTTTCTGTTTGTTTGTTTTTTCTCAAGAAAGTATGCTGTGTTTTGTCAAAGGCCATTTCTGCATCAATAGAGAGGATCGTGTGATTTTTCTCCTTCAATTTATCAATGTAGTTCATTACACTAATTGACTTTCTTGTATTGAACCACCCTTGCAAACCTAGGATAAAACCCACTTGGTTTTTGTATATATTACTTTTAATGTGCTTTTGGATTCTGTTTCCAAGTGTTTTGCTGAAGATTTTTGCATCTATATTCATTATGGATATATATCTGTAATTTACTTTTTTGTGATATCTTTTACTGGTTTTGGTGTTAGGGTCATGTTAGCTTCATAGAATGAGTTTTGTAGCATTCTTCCCTGTTCAGTGTTTTGGAAGAGCTGGAGCAAGATTGGTGTTAGATCATCTTTGAATGATTGGTAGAATTCACCTGTGATGCCATCTGGTCCTGGGATTTTCATTGGGAGATTTTTGATTACTGTGTCAGTCTCTTCACTTCACTTGTGATTGGATTTGGTTGATGTCTTCTATTTTTCCTAGTGTCAGGTAACACTGTTTGTTTGTATCTAGGAATTAGTCCATCTCATCTACATTGTCTATATATTTTTTGGCATTTAGGTGTTTATGGTATCCTCTTATGATCATTCTTGTTTTTGTGGGGTTAGTGTAATGTTCCCCCTCCAATTTCTGAATTTATTTATTTATGTCTTCTCTCTTTTTTTCTTTGTCAGTATAGCTAAGTGTTTGCCAGTTTTGATGATCTTATCAAAGAACCAATTTTTGGTGGTTTTGATTCTCTCTATTGTTTTTTTTTTTCCTTTCTCAGTTCCATTTTCTTCTGCCATGATCTTTACTATTTCTTTCTGTTGGCTTGGTTTAGGATTTCTTGTATCTCCAGGTGTGCAGTTAGACCTTCAACTTTAGCTTTTCTTTTTTAATGTAAGCTTTGAGGACTATAAATTTCCCCTTCAGCCCTGCCTGTGCAGTGTCCCATTGGATTTGACATGTTGTGTTTTCATTTTCATTCATCTCAAGATATTTCCCAAATTCTTTTGCAATTTTTTCTTTGATCCACACATTAAGAGTATATTGTTTAATAATCTCCATATATTTATGAATTTCCCTTTTTTCTGTCCATTATTGATTTCCAGCTTCATTTTGTTATGTTCAGAGAGAGTGTTTTGTATACTTTTAAACTTTTTAAAATCATTGGGACTTGTCTTGTGATCCAACATATGGTCTATCTTGGAGAAGGATCCATGAACACATGAAATGAATGTATATCCTGCTATTTTTTGGTGCAATGCTCTATAGATGTTTGTTAGATCTAGTTCAATTATCATATTATTCAAGTTCTCTGTTTCTTTATTTATCTTATGTCCACAGGTTCTATCCAATACTGAGAATGGTGTACTGAAGTTTGCAATTATTATTGTAGAGACATCTATTTCTCCCTTCAGCTTTGTCAGTGTGTGCCTCATGTATCTTGGGGCACTCAGGTTAAGTCCGTAAATATTTAGTGTAGTTATTTCTTCTTGGTGAATTTATGCTTCAATATATAATGACCTTCTTCATCCCTTATAAACTGTTTTGCCCTGAAAATCTATTTTATCTGGTATTAGAATCACTACTCCAGCTTTGGTTACTATTTCCATGGAATATCTTTTTCCAAACTTTCACTTTTAACCTGGTTGTGTCCTTATGTCTGAGGTGAGTTTCTTGTAGACAACATATAGATGGTTAATTTTTTTTTCTAATTTTACTAATTGTTTGGATTCATTCAGTTATTTATTTATTTATTTATTTAGATATTTTTTATTTTTAAGGAAGCTTAGGTTACATATGTTACATAAAAATATAAGGGATTCTCATATGCCCCATTCCTTCCCCCTCCCACACTTTCCCACATTAACAAGATCATTTAGTAATGTGGTACATTTGTTTTAAGTGATGATCCCATATTGAAGCATTGCTACCAACCATGGTCCACACTCTACACCATAGTTCACACTCTGTTCCACACAATTCTGCATGTTATGACAAATTAAGCAATGGCTTGCACCAGCCACCAAAATGTCATGCAGGACAAATTCAATGCCCTGAAAATTCCTCCATATTGCACCTATTCTTCCCTCTCCCATTCCTCAGAACCTCTGGTAGCCACTGCCTTTACATCAATGATAAGTGTTCTTCCATTGCTAGAATAATTATAAGTCTATAGTAGAATAATAATAAGTCTACATAATACCATTTTTCCTTCCCCAATCTTGAGGATTGCTTCTAATTGACAGGGGGCTTAGATCCTTTGAAGCAAATGGATGGAGGTATCTTGCTTGCAGTTTTAGACACCCTCTGTTCCTTGGAATTGGTGATGTTCACCATCATCTCCTTGCTAGTTTTCCTGGGTGAGTCCAATTAACTGAAGTGTGTGTTTTCCAACTCTGCTGAAATTCAGGGCTCAACTGGCACATGGATGAACCAAAGATTTAAGTCTGTGGTATATTTATCAAGTATAGTGATAATTCTAGGTTCAAATAAAAATGAGCAAAAGAGCCATGTGTAGAGAACCTATAAATGAGTCTAACTCTGTTACACTGGTAAGCATAAATTCCACTGACAGGCACTGAATTCCAGAGCTGTCTACACTGCTTATAGTTTCTGGATATCTCTAGAACCCTCAGGGCCCCACTATTTGAGGCACTGTTTATTGTGGCAGTTAATGAGATCCTGCTGAGGCTTGCATAAGTATAAATTCTGGAATGACCTCCCAACTCACTTTGAAGTCTCTAAGCCATAAAAACTCATTTGTATTTATCATTTCCCCCTTTGGGTCAAGGTGTTTTTCCAGATGCATTGCTAATTAGTGCTTGGTAATAATCCCTTGATTATTATTATGACCAGGTAGGTTCATTCCCAGGAGTCCCGTCCATGCTGGGGAGATGGTAGTGCATTTATTTGCTGAGTTGCACTTAGAGGGTTGCCACATTTGAGCAACAAGGAGGCTTTCAGCAGGCAACTCTTAGGCAATATATAATACTAGGCTAAATTTCAATTTCACAAGAAAAGGGTCATAAGTACAATCATCAATATCAAGTACCTGGCATAATGGTCAGTCTTCCTTTACTAGATATTGCCCTTGCACTCCGGGGATTCTTGATGTCCTATTAGAGTATGTAGCAGAGCTGCCCAGGATGGGAATTCAGTATTTTTTTTATTATTGTGTGGATCTCCACCCACTGAGACTATGTGTCATGAACACTTGAACATATTCATATGTCTTCAAGGCATGTTTCCCATGCATCCCGATATCACTGACACCACACATCAGTGATCCTCCCCCTCCATTGTTGTGACCTTTCTGTGATCCAATGATGCCAAAAAAATAACCAGGTAAATTTAATAAGAAATTGAAATAATAATTAAAAAAATAAGGATTAAAATACCAAAAAAAAGTTTAAAACAATTTGAAATAATATAAATAAATTTTTAGACATTGTATAGTTCATGACTGTAAGATCTGTTGTCTTGAATGCACAGTGACTTTATCTTCCACATATTCCCCCAGTATCTTATTTTTTTCATTTTATCTTCAAAGAAGCTTCAGGAAACAAAAAAGTCACACAGAAAACACAAGTGACTCCATATATCCGATGCCCTCCCCCTTTTCCCCTCTCCCTTATTAATAGCATTTTACATGTGGATGGTACTTTTGTTACAACTGATGTACAAACATTGAAACATTGCTACCAACCATGGTCAATAACCCACATCATGGTTTTTTATCCAATCCATCCCTCTATGCCATTTGATTTGGAAGTTCAAGTCATTAACATGCTATGTTATTAGTATAAATGCATTGATTACTTCATCCATTTTGTCCTTTGGCTTCTGTTCTTGTATTGTGCTATTGTCTTTTAACCCTTAATTTACCCTTCTTAATAATCTTCATTTCTACATTATTCTCCAAGTCTCTGACCCTTGTTTATTCCTCTCAGGCTGCAGCACTCCGTGTAGTATCCCTTGTAATTCTGGTCTTTTGGTAAGATATTCTATCAGGTTTTATTTTTTTTGCCTGCGAAACCTGTAAACTCACGCTCATTTTTTTAACAAATCAATTTTATTGATACATATTAATAAAGCATAAAATTCATCTAAAGTGTACAATCAATGGTATTTAGTATAATCACATAGATGTGCATTATCATTTCATCATCATTAGAGCACTTTCATTACTTCAATAATAATAACAAACAAATTACAAACAAACAAGATAATTCCTCACCTGTCACTCTCTGTCTCCCCTGCTGTACATAGTTACTATTTCTGACTATTCATGCACAATTTTTTTTGTTTATGAAGCAGTTTTATTGAGATATATTCACATACCTTATGTTCTTTCTAAAGCATACAATAATTGACTTTGAACCTAATCACAATGATGTACATTCACAATCTCAATAATTTCAGAACATTTTCAGTACCACCTAAAGAAAGACTCCACAGCCCCTAGCATTCATTCCCCAGCCCTACACAACCATCAATTTAATTTCAACTCTATAAACTGAATTATACTTAAACTCTACACAAATGGAATCATACAGTATGCAGCGTTCTGTGTCTGGTCTCCTCCACTCAGTATAATGTTTCCTTTTTGTTTTATATTAAATTTTGTAGCATTAACATATTTGTTCAGCTTCAAAGAAAAATGGTATTATATATGCAATTTTACCCATATTCATATTTTAATAATATATTTATATTTCATATACTATATTTAGTTCATAATAGTGCGGTCATGCATTATTTGTTCTTTTGGGATTGGCTTGCTTCACTCAACATAATGTCTTCCAGAGTCATCCATGTTGTCAAACATTTTGCAAACTCATTTCTTCTAATCCACTGCTTAATATTCCATCATGTATGTACTCCACAATTTGTTAATCCACTCATCAATTGATGGACACCTGGGTTGTTTCCAACTTTTGGCTATCGAGAATAACACTGCTATGAACATCAGTTTGCAGATATCTATTCATGTCACTGCTCTCAATTCTTCTGGGTATATACCTAGCAATGGTATTGTCAGGTCACATGGCAAGTCTATATTCAACTTCCTTAGGACCTGCCAAAGAGACCTCCATAGTGGCTGTACCATTCTACATTCCCACCAGCAGTGAATAAGTGTCCCTAACTCTCCACATCCTCTCCAATATTTAGAGTTTTCTGACTTTTTATAGTGGTTAGTCTAACAGGTATGAAATGATATCTCATTGTAGTTTTGATTTGCATCTCTCTAATCACTAATGATGTTGAATATTTTTTCACGTGTTTCTTTGCCATTTGTATTTCTTCTTTTGACAGTTGTCTTTTCAAGTCTTTTGCCCATGTTTTAATTCGACAGCTTTGTCTTTTTATTGTTGAGTTGTATGAACTCCTTATATATCATGGATGTTAAACCCCCATCTGGTATGTGATTACCAAATATTTTCTCCCATTGAGTAGGCTGCTTTTTCACACTTTTGACAAAAATATTTTGAGGTGCATAATTGTTGAATTTTGAGGCGGTCCCATTTTACTATTTTTTCTTTTTTGCTTGTGCTTTGTGTGTAAGGTTTTAGAAACTATCTCTTACCACCAGATCTTCAAGATGTTTTCCTACATTTTCTCTAGGACTTTTATTATTGTTTTTATATTTAGAGTCTTGATGTATTTTGAGTTAATTTTTGTATAAGGTGTAAAAATTGCCCTCATTTGTTAAAGACAACTTTGCTAGATTCTGAATTCTTGGCTGGCAGGTTTTCTCTTTCAATATCTTTTATACATCATACCAATTTCTTCTCAGCTACATTATTTCTGATGAGAGTTTGCCACTTATTGAGATTTGCTTGCACGTGATACTTTGCTCTTCTCTTGTATTCAGAATACTCACTTTGTTTCTTATATTTGTCAATCTAAACATTAGGTGTCTCTGGGTATGTTGATTCAGATTTATTCTGTTTGGGGTGCATTGGCCTTCTTGGATGTTGATATTTATATATTTCATAAGGTTTGGAAGTTTCCAGTCACTGTTTCTTAAAATATTATTTCTGCCCCTTTTCCATTCTCTTCTCCTTCTGTGACATTCATAATTTGCATGTTTGTACATTTTTCATTGTCCTGTAGTTCCCTTAGACCCTGTTACTTTTTATCCATTCTCTTCTTGTTCTATTCTCCTGTCTTTTCTAGCTTAGATGTTCTGTCTCCAAAATCACTAATTCTGTCTTTAAGCAAAGCATTTCAAATCTACTCTTATGTGTTGCTAATATATGTTTAATATGGTTTTATATCTTTTTTAATCTCCCCCCCCCCGAGATGACTTCCTAGTCTGTTTGCTTATTGTTTTTGCTCATTGTTTGTGTTCATTGTCTGCTTATAGTTTTTGTTCATTGTCTGCTCATTGTGTCTTTGTTTTTTTCTTTAGGAAGCCCTGGGAACAAAACCTGGGTCCTTCCACATGGGAGGTAGGTGTTCAACTGGTAGAGTCACATATCTGCTCCTTGCTCATTTTGTTTTTGCTCGTTTTCTGCTCAGTTTTTTGGCTCAGTGTTTACTTACTGTTTTTGGTCATTGTTTTTGCTTAATGTTTGTTTGTCTTCCTTAAAAGGCACTGTGAACAAAACACAGAACCTCTCATGTGGGAGGTGGGTACTCAACTGCTTGAGCAGCATCCACTCTCCTCTAAAGTATTTTTAATTTCATCAATTTTGTGTTTCATTCCCATAAGATCTATTACTTTTCTTTGCAGCCTTTCAAATTGTTCTTTTAGCTCACTCAGTGTGTCCTTAATATCCTTTATCTCTTTATTCATATTTTCTTTCAATTCTTTAAATTGAATATGGACAGCGCTGTGATTATCATTGAATCATTATCTTAAATCCTGTATCTCTTTGGGATATTTGATTTGTTCCTTTGACTGGGCCATCATTTCCTGTTTCCTAGTAAGGCTTGTAAATTTTTGCTGATATCTAGGCATCAGAATATGTTGGTGAATTTACTCTGAGGAATAATTTCTCCCTCTTGCTTATTGTTTATTTTTTCCTCAAAGCTATTTTTTTATACTTTTTCAACTTACTATAAGTCTTTAAAATTGCTCAGTTTAACGTATCAAAATCATACCAGGGTCTCACTAATGGGA
>JAQZBX010113854.1:0-10067 GCA_029593785.1 Cabassous unicinctus
AACTGTTATACAGATAGTAGAATATAGCAACTAAAATTTTTCAGTGGTTTACAGTATAGTTTACAATTTGGACTGTACAGTTTAATAATTTTTGATGATATTTACCATGTCCTGTGTCCATTAATGTAAGGTGATGAAGAGTATTTCCCATGACCATTACATAGCCCATTTGATCTTTTCTGTTCCTTCCTCCCTGTGCAACCTGTCTCTGTCTCCAGCTCACCATCTCTGACTCTGACTCCATCCTCTGTCTCTATTTCTATCTCCCTCCTTAACTCCATATTGCTGTCTCTATTTCTTTGTCTCCATCTCTGTCTCTAACTCTGTCTCTATCTATATCTTTCTTCCTATCTCCACTCACTGCCTCTATCTATCTATCTACCTTTCTATCTATATCTTCCTGTGCTTCTCCATCTTGAACTGGAAAGAAGAGGGGAGGAATCCAGCAACACCCCACTTGCTGTGTGAACTGTGCTCCATAATCACCAGATAGCTGATGAGGCAGGTCCTCCTTGGAAAAGGTTCCCAGCTAGTAAATGAAGGAATGCGAGAAAGAGGAGATGCCCTTCTGAAACCTTAGTGAGGTGATGCATCCAGATCAGCAGGTCCACCTTAAACACTCTAGAACCAGTGGGGTTCAAGCTACACCCCACACCAATCCCATCAGCATGCATGGGAAGACCCCAGCAAGGGCAGCCTTCAGAGCCCCCCGTGACCCCCACGTGCAGCAGAATCGGAGATCCACTGAGGGAAGCAGTGACAGCCTGTGGCCATTAAGCCTCTTGCCCCAGAGCTCTGGGGGGCTGTCCACATTGGACCTACTGCCCCCTCTGCACCCTACACCCAGGACCCAGTTAGGCTGAGAAAAGAGATCACCCTGGAGCCCAGCTCTAGGTCTTGGCATGACAGGGACAGAGCAGGGTCACGATCAAGGTGCAGAGTGGGACCCTGGAAGGACAAAGGGCTGGGTGTCTCCAGCAGACACTGAAGAGGAGAGGGAGGGGCACAGGTACAGCAGAGTGGACATATCGGCCAGCAGCACGTATGAGCCTCAGGTCCCCTCACTTGCTGACATGCCATGGCAAGTGTGAGCTGTCTGGGGGTGACACTGAGAAGCTACAAGTCATGACTTAAGAGGGACAGTGGGGGTTGACTGTTTTCTAAGGCTGCCCAGTCTTTGAGAGACACATGCTGAGTTTCACAGATGAAGTCTCACAAGGTCTGGGACTTATTAGGAGTGAGGGTGGGCACAAGATTTGGGTGACTGGATGCCTGCCTGCACCTCTGGCTCATCTGAGCAGCTGCCCTGAGCCTCTTCATGAGATTTGTATTGGGCTTCCTGCACAAATACACCTCAGACCCAGCCCCGACCCCCATTCTGGGAACCCAACAGCCCCCAAGTCCAGTTGCTCAGGCTCCTTGTTGTCCCCGACCCTGGCCCTCCTCACATAGCCCCTCTGTCTCAGCAAATCCTTCCAGATTCACTTTCACATGAACTTGATCAACACCTGAGGGGGGATCTTGGCAGAGGAGGAGGTGGACATGGATGTTCATGTGTGAAATTGACCCAAGTGCAGGTAGAAGGTGGCCCTGTGCCCCCTGTTCTTCTCTGACCAGTGTGCATGTTTGAAAATCTCATCAGTGGAGCTGGGCCACCCCATTTTTTTACCTCCACCGTGCCTTCCAGGCCAGTCCCTTACCCCCTGATTCTCCCAGCCCCTCACCCCCTTCATGTTCCCAGGCCCCTACCCCCTGATATTCCCCTCTTCTGCCCTGACCTCCGAGTCCACCCTCCACATGGCAGCCAGAGTGAAGTGTTCACGGCAGGGTCAGAGCCTGTGCCTCCCACATACTGGTCAATGGGGCAAAGCCTGTATCTCACACCTCCTTGCTGTCCTTCACCCTGCCCTTCGTGCCCACTCAGCCTGGCAGCTCAGAGCTTCTCCTAGACAGGGTAAACAGAGCCTCAGTCAGGTGGGCTCCTTCCCACAGGCCCCCTGCCCCCTCCAGCCCCTCCTGGCCCTCCCCTCCCATTCTATTCTATTGCACTCCCAGCCCCTCTATGGCTGACCCTGCAGCTGTGTCACCATCCCTGAGCTGGGCCTGTGAGTGCTGGGCTTTTTCTGTCCCTGGACACTAGTCCCCAGGACAGGGAGCTCTTCTGTCCTCCCCGAGGGTCCCAGGCCCAAGGAGCTCTGTAGCCAGGGCCCAGGAGGGGTGGTGACACCACCCCACACGTGATCTGGGAAGTGGGATTCAGGGAGGATGTCTGGGCAGGGTCTGCTGGGATAGTGCAAGGGTCCCTGAGGTAGTGAAAGCAGGGCAGAGGGGCAGGAGACCCTTCTGAGCTCAGGCCTGGGGCCCAGGGGAAGCTGAATTAGCCCATTCTCCTCTCACAGGAGCCTGGAAAGTCCCCCAGGTCCCTAAGGATTGTTCTGCTCTGCTGCCTCAGGTGCAGAGCCCCTCCCAGATGTCAAGCCCATCCTGGGGGCCCCTGTGTCAGCCCCAGGCCTGAGTCCTGGACCTGGGGTCCCAGTTACCCAGGGTCCAGCCCTCTGTGTCCCCCCAGCACAGTTTCCCCTCCTTGTGTTTGGGATCCTGTGTGGGTTTGTGGCTTCTCTCTGGTCCCAAGGAACAGTTCCCTGCTGGTGCCATAACAGTGAACAGAGTGGGTGGCCTGACAGGCATCCATAGCCACAGGGACTGGTTGTCCAGTACTCAGGGTGCAGGCCCCAGTTCTGCTTGGTCCTCCCACTGTGGACAAAGCCCAGGCCTTGCCCTCCCAGCTGCCGGCTATCCTCTAGCCACTTTCTCTCTCCACCATCTGCACTGGGGGCCTTCCATGAGCCTGGGCCTGGGAGCTCTGCAGACCCACCGTCCAGCCTGGAGGAGGGTCTGTGCCTACCTGAGGATGGGACCCCAGTCCCTGAACAAGGATAGGGTGGATGTGCAATACTTTTTTCTGGGCTGCTCATTTGGCCTGTGTGACTCAGACCCCCATGCTGGGGCATGTTGCTTGGCCCAGTCGAAAGGGTTGTGGTCATGGGTTTCAGTGAGACTCCTTGAGCACAAAGGGCTTGGAGGGAGTGAAATGGCTGTGTGGGAATGAGCGCACGTGAGTGTGTGTGTGAGCAAATGTGGGAAGTTTGTCAGTGTGTTTGTGTGCATGGGCATGTTTGAGTGTGATTGTATGTGTAGGTATGTGAGTTGTCAGTGAGTTTGGATTCGCATGTGACTGGGTGTGTATGTGAGTATGAGTGAAAGCACGAGTGAGTTTAGGATGAGTCTTATACTCAAGGGAGTGTGATTTAGTGTGACTGAGAAGAGGTGTGAGTGTGGTAGATCAGTGCACGGGTCAGGGGCGTTTCTGGAATGTCTGTGTGTGAGTTTATGTTTACATATGTGTATGATGTGTGTGTTTGCATGTTTGTGTGGATGCATGTGTGTGGGGTAGTGTGTTTTGGGATTTCTGTGAATGTGTCTTTGTGCAAGTGTGCAGCAGAGTGTAAGTGTGTGTGCTTGTGTGTGTACATGAGCAAGGTTATGGTGTCTCTGTGAGTGTGTCTGTTATTTCTGTGTGAGTGTAAGTGTGTATTTGGGGTGAGTGTGTGTTGGTGTATTTCTGTGAATGTGCATCTGTGTGTGAGTATGTGTTTGGGTGTTTCTGTGTATGTGGCTATTTTTGTGTGCATGACTGCATGAGTGAGCCTGTTTTCATCTCTGTGGGGGTGTGTGTTTGTGTGTGGGTGTAATAGCAGTTTGCACTGATGCCTGGGCCCATGTCACTGCATCTCTGTTTCCCTTCTTCACCCTTCCTCCAAGCATCTCTGTCCATAACCCCCTCTCCCTGCATCTGCCTCTGCCCCCACCTCTATCTCTGTTTCTTGGTCTCTCATCTCTGTCTCTGTGTATCCCTATCCAAGTCTCTGTCTCTCTGTTCCCATCTCTGTCTCTTCTACCTGTACCCATCTCTGTCTCTCTTTGTCCTCCCAGTCCCTGTCTCTGTCTCCCTATCCCTGTCTCTCTGCCTCCCCATCCCTGTCTCTGTCTCCCCATCCCTGTCTCTGTCTCCCCATACCTGTCTCTCTCTCTCTGTCCCTATCTCTGTCCCCGCATTTCCCCTGTCGCCATCCCTATTCTCATCTGTCTCTCTCATTGTCTCTGCCCCTTCTTGTTCCTGCCTGCATCTCTGTACCTGTTTCTCTCTCCTGATCCTCAGTGACCCTGGGTGTGGCATGTAAATCCTGCCTTGAGCGAGTACCTGGTCATCCTCAGCCTTATGGCGTGTCTGTCCTAGACCACAGTTCTGGATGTCAGTCGACTGGAACCCCAGGCTTGTGTCCTCCAGGCTGCCCCAGACTGTGAGGGGCCAGGGTGCAGGGGGAGCAGGAGGGAGGGTCGTGTGGGGTAAGACTCCACAAACCCAGGGCCAGAGCCCGACTGGGGGTCTGCAAAGCCAGCAGTGCCCTGGACCTGGCTGTGTCATGGGCACGGCCTCACAGCGGCTGGAGGCTGAAGTTCCCCTGCAAACGGCCATGAACCCACCTGACCCTGGTTTGACATGAGCAGATGCCAGAATGACCCTGTGATGATCCTGCCTTACCCTGGGTAAATCCTGGCTGACCCTGGCTGACCCTGTCTAGCTCTGGCTGACCCTGGCAGATCCTGGCTGACCCTGGCTAGCCCTGGATAGCCCTGGTGGACCGTGGCTGGCCCTGGCTGACCCTGTGCTGATCATGCCTTACACTGGGCAAACCCTGGCTGACCCTGGCTGGCCCTGGCTAGCCCTGGCTGACCCTGCCTGACCCTGGCTGGCCCTGGCTAGCCCTGGCTGGCCCTGGCTGGCCCTGGCTGACCCTGGCTGGCCCTGGCACATCCTGGCTAGTCCTGGCTGGCTCTGGCTAGCCTTGGCTGATCCTGGTTGGCCCTGGCTGATCCTGGTTAGCCCTGGCAGATCTTGGCTAAACAGGCTAGTGGAGGGGAGGTGGGGGCTGGGCCTTCTGTAGGCCTCAGGCAGCTCACTGTCTCTGAAAGGCTCTCCCAGGCCCCAGGCCATCTGGCCAGATCTCAGTTTGGGGCCTGGTTCTCAGAACCACAGGGCCCCTGGTCGGGACACCTGGGCTCTGCTCACAATGACTCAGCCACCCAGGGGGGTTATTTTGGGAGTTTTGGCAGGTGATGGGACACAGGAGATTTGAGATGAAAGAGAGAAAACAAGAGAAGATGGTGACCAAGCCAGGTCATAATGGGAATTTTTTTTTTAAAAAACAAGAACACAACAAAAAACACACACACAAAGATAGGATTCTGAATAAACTTTGTAGTGATACAGTGAAAAAAAAAAAGATGAAAAACATCCCCTCCCCACCCTCCTTCCTGTCCCACTTCCCTATAGACCACAGTGATCCCCCATGGGACCCCTGTCCCTGTGACCCCTCAGGGCCAGGGGTCGGTCTAGCCCCTGGGCCTAAGCAGGCAATTTTTGTGCATACACACCATATGGACCTTGGAGAGGAAAAAGCTGGGCACGGGGAGGCATCATTCCACCCTTTGGCAGTACATTGCCAGGAGGATCTCCTGTCCCCTACGAGGCTCCTTCCTCACCTTGTGAATCACTTTCTACTGAAGTTCAGGGAACAGGGTAGAGAACAAAGAATTCAGACACTGAGGAAAGAGATTGAGACTTAGAACAAGGCATGAGAGACCAGAAAAAATGGCCAAGGGATAGGAACAAAGATCAGAGCGCTGAAGACAAAGATCTAAGGGCTCATGGAAAGGGCTCAGTGATCAGGATCAGGGCTGAGAAATCAGGATGAGGGTCAAGTGATAAGGACTAGGGATGAGCGTTTGGGACCAGTGCTCAGTGATCAGGACCAGGGTCAAGTGATCATGACAAGGTTCCAATGATCAGGACTAAGGCTGAGTGATCAGGACAAGGGCTCAGTGATAAGGATCAGGGCCTAGTGCTATTTACCAGAGCCTTGTGATCAGGATCAGGGCCCTGTGATCATGATCGGAGCCCCATGATCACAAGGGCTCAGTGATCAGGACCAGGGCCATTTGATCAGGACCAGAGTCCAGTTATGAGGACCTGTGCTGAGTAATCAGTGGTCTGTACCATAGTCCAGTGTCAGGACCAGGGCTCAGTGATCAGAAACAGTGCCAAGAGATCAGAACCAGATCACCAATGAACAATAAGCCCAGTGTTCAGGACCAGGGCTGAGTGAGCAAGACTAGGTCCCAATAATCCGGATCAGGATCAGCGACCAGGACCAGGAATGGGTGATTTTGACCAGGGCTCAGTCACCAGTGCCAGGACTAAGTAATCAAGACCAGTGCCCAGTGATGGAGTCCAGGGCCCAGTGATGAGGCCAAGAACCTATTGACAGTACCAGAGCTCAGTGATCAGGACCAGGACCCAGAGCCCATTGTCAGTACCAGGGCTTAGTTATTGGGACCAGGGTCCAGTGATCAGGACCAGGGCCCAGTGATCAAGACCAAGTCAGTGATCAAGACAAAGTCCTAGTGGTCAGGACCAGGGGTGACTGAGTAGTTCAGGAGCTCAGTAATCAGTACCATTGCTGAGTGAGCAGGACCAGGTCTGAGTGATTAATTTCAAGGCCCAATGATCAGGAACAGAGCCCAGTGATCAGGACCCTATGTGAGTTATCTCAGGGCCCACTAATCCAGTCCAGGGCCCAATGAAAAGGGCCACGGTTCAGTGATAAGGATCAGGGCTTAGTGACCAGGACCAGAGCCCAGTGACCAGGACAAGTGCCCTGTGCTATGGCTCAGGCTCTGGGTTCTGTTTTGGGGACAGGTCTTGCTGTTCTCTGGTGGAGTCCAGCTCTTGCTCCTGGTACTGGCATCTTTTTGCACTGGGTCTGGTCAGGTCTTGGAATGGGACAGTGGTGACCCCTCTTCCCCTCCATCTTCCCTGAGTCTCCAAGAGAACATGTGGCAGGCATCTTCCATCCCTGATAAGCCCATTCCCCTTTCTCCCCCTCATCTGTAGTTCTGAGAATGTTTGTGTTTGGGGTCAGTTTATTGCTCCAGGTAGGTGCATGTAGAGGGTTGGGGGCAGGGTGACTTCAGAGCAGGGGAGCTTTGCCATCTGGAGCTGAGCTTCTCCAGGGGCTTCCAGGAGGTTCACTTCTCACCTGTGAACACAAGAGGCACTCATTAGGCGTGGTCAGTGAGAGCTCCTGAGTGTGGGCAGCCTCCTTGTGGACAGCCCATCCCAAACCCAGCCTGGCCCATGGAAGGCTGGACTGCATCCTGAGGATACTGCTCCCGTTCTGATCTCACTGTCTGCCTGTGTCTTCAGCATCTTGGAAGGGCAGAGCAGAGTTCTCTGGGCAGTGGGAACAGCCAGCCGCCTCCTCTGTGCCCATCCACCCCCACACCCACTTCACCACTTTAGCCTTTCCTGACTGGGGACACACCTGAGTCCTTGTGCTCCTGCTCAGTACTGGGGGCCCTCCTTGTGCCCAGATGGGCCCCGCACACTTGTCACAGTCAGCGCTGTGCTATAGAAGAGGCTCAGCAGGAACAACGTGAGCAGGGTGACAGTGGTGGGCCAAAGGCTGGCTCCCGGGGCATCCTCCTCCAAGTTGTCCTGCTGTGGATCTTGCACCACCCATAGAAACATCTGCTGATCTGCAAGACACTGCGGGCCTGTGAGGCCCAGACATGTATGGGCAGGGGTCTGAGCCAGAGTCATCCCCTCCTGTACCTCTCACATCTGGGGCATCATGATGGGGTACCCGATCTCAGGTCTGAATTTGACTCAAGGAGGTCAAGGAAGCAGGAGGACCCCAAGTAAGGGGCTGGGACACTTGCAGCTCCTTAGATGCCTGAGGACCACTGTTTCTGAGGGTCTCAGGGCACCTTGAAAGAGAGACTTAGGCAGGCCAGAAGGCAAGCACTGTCTTTGCTGCCTGTAAAGGGGAGATTGATTCTCAGCACTCTTCATGTACTCAGCAAGCACTCACCAACCTCCTGCTCTGGACTGGCCTTGGACAGGGCCTTGAGTCCCAGAGAGGACCCAAACATGGCCTGCCCTTAGGGAGTGCTGGCTGTGACAGGTCTGAGTCTGTAGTTCAACATGCCAGGAGGTTGATGGGGCATACCTAGCCCTTGATACATTCCTACAGAATGTGCCTGAAGGCCACAGGGATATGAGGGAGGACCAAGTAGAGGCTAACAGCTCAAGTGGCCCTCCTGTCTTCAGGGTTCCAGGCAAATACCACCCATATCATATGGGGGTTGGGCCCACTTGTTATATGCTGATACATCCCATCATCCATTCATCTATCTGTCACCTACTCACCCATTCATCCATTCATCCATCCACCATCCAACCATCCATCCATTCACCCATCTATCCATCCTCCCATCTGTCTATCCACTGATCTGTCCATCCATCCATCCATCCACCATATATTCATCCTTTTTTCCTTCCATCCACCCATCCATCCACCCACCATCCAACCATCCATCCATCCATCCATCCATCCATCTATCCATCATCTACCTATCCATCCATCCACTCATCTGTCCATCCATCCATCATCTATTCATACTTCTTTCTTTCCTTCCATCCACCCATCCATCTACATACCATCCAAACATCCATCCATCTATCAACCCACCCATCTATCTATCCATCATCCATCCATCTTTACATCCACCCATCCATTCATCTATCTACTGATCCATCCATCTATCCATCCATCCACCATCTATTCATCCTTCTTTCTTTCCTTCCATCCACCCATCCATCTACACACCATCCAAACATCCATCCATCTATCAATCCACCCATCTATCTATCCATCATCCATCCATCTTTACATCCACCCATCCATTCATCTATCTACTGATCCATCCATCTATCCATCCATTCACCATCTATTCATCCTTCTTTCTTTCCTTCCATCCACCCATCCATCCACCCATGCATTATACATTCTATGACTTATCTGCATGTTACCCATCTGCTGGTCCAACCTCTCATCTATTGATTCTTCCTCCCTCCCCCTAACATTAGAAAGTCCCTCCTTTGGGCCAGGTCCTATGTTGGGTCTTGTAGGTGGTTAGAGCACTTTCCTTATGACAGTACTTCCTTGCCTGACTTCTGCCCTCCCTACTGTCCTCTAGGAAATTGTACTCTTGAGGTTGGAGTGATGACCTCCACTCTCCTTAGCCCTGGGAGAAGAGGGAGGCATTCAGAGAGCCAGATTCCCCAGGGAGGCCCAAAGGTCTCTGAGACCAAAGCAAAGTCCCCACTGCCCTCTTGCGGGAGTCCTGGTGCAGGTGTTCCCCTCGTGGTCATGGGACTTCCCTCTCTGGGCTTTGCTTCTCCAGGTGGCCCCCTTCTGTCAGGAGTTCCAAGCAGAGGCTGCAAGCCTACAGACAGTCTCTGGCTGGGAGCTGTCTTTCTGGCTTTCTTTTGACCTCCCTACCTACCCTGCCCCTACCCTGTCCATTATTTGGGCTATGCTTTGACTCAGGAAAGGATAGAGTACTTTAGTCTGGGGCTGGGCAGGGAGCAGGGTCTGCTGGGACGAGTCTGTAGAATTGGTTTCTGAGATGCATGCAGCTGGGCACATGGGCCTGGGGGAAGGGGAACAAGACAGGAGTGGAGCAGGGTAGGAGGCCAAGGCTGTAGAAGGCCCAGGAAGGGTGTTGGGCAGCAGGTTTGGGTCTCAAATGTCAGGCATTGGGTGAAGCCCAGGGATAACCTGGCTGGGGGGCTTGTGTGGAGACTCTCCTTGCCTGCCTGGAGCTGGGGTCTGGACTGTGAACTTGCTGCACCTGCAGGGGCTCTGGTGCATGTGCATGCTTGTGAATGTGTGTGTGCACATGTGTGTGCCTACAAGGTAGTGTGATGCAAGGAGGTGGGGGAGGCTGCTCCAAGGCCAGGAGGTGGCCCTGTCATTCTGACCTGCTTGTGCTGAAGGTGGCTGTGGGGTTTTTCTGGGTATCACTTCTTCCCAGTGGTACCTCTGGAATCCAGTCCCCTTTCATTCCCTCATCTATCCCACCCCTCCCCCATGAAACGT
>JAQZBX010113855.1:0-10067 GCA_029593785.1 Cabassous unicinctus
CTCAGCTGCACATAAACACACCCTATAAAAGACCCCTCTCTTCTAGAGGTAAGTGCAGACGATCAAGCTCGGAAAATGCATCTCTCCCACTGCTGAGGATGAGGACCCCACATGAGTCCCCTAAATAAATGCTCATTACTCACCAAGCTGAACTTGTCCAAGTCTTTCTTTGGTCTGACATATCCCTATCAGTTTGGTAGGAAGCTGTTGCTTTACACAGCTCCTTGCCATACTCGGGACACCTGGGGATAAAGTTCAAGCTCCTCTGAGGCTCATTACCATAAAGGAATTTTTTAAACCTGGAAAGACCTTTCTAAATCATCTAATCCTAACCTCTTGGTTTTACATATATTGCAGTTGAGGTCCAGAGAGAAGTGTCTTGCCCCAGGCCACACAGCAAGTTATTAGCTGGGCTAGGCCCCCACCCCAGGTCTCCTCACACGCAAATCAATAATCTTTCCACACCACTCTGCTTCTGCCCACTTTATTTCCAAGTGTTCTGCTGTATACAAAAGACCCCAAACCTTGGTTTGGCCTTAAAACAACAGCAATCATTTTATTGCCCCTCATCATTTCTGTGGGTTAGGAATTTGGGAAGGGCTCAGCTGGGTGGTTCAGGGTGAGGGTGTTTCATGCAGTTGTAGTCAGAGAGAGTGACTGGAACTGAAAGAGGTGGGGAGAGTGGGGCTGGAGCAGCTGGAGGCTGGCTAGGCATCTCTCTTCATATCATCTCGGAAACCCTTCATGTGAGTTAGTTTGGGCTTCTTCACAGCCTGGTGGCCTCAGGGAAATCTAACTAATTACAGGGGTGGGGAGTTCAAGGCTTCAAAAGCAAGTATTCCAGCAAGCAAGGTGGAAGATGTATCCTTTTTTATGACCTAGCCTCAGAAGTCACATAGCATCACTTCTGCCACGGTCACAAGCCTGCCAGCCTTCAGGGGAAGGGAACATAGACCCTACTTATCAATAGACAGAGTGTCACAATCCGATTGTAAGAAGAACATGTGAGGCAGGAGATCTTGTTGCAGCCATCTTGGGGAAAATACAATCTGCAACACCAATCTTATTTCCCACAACTCCTTCATATGAACCATCCTACTTCAGCCAGCAGGATTCCTCCAGGCCCTTCAGAGAAGCCTTCTGCTTTCTTGCTTTTGTAGTTTGACTGCATCAGCTCCCCTGCCCAGAGGGCCCTCCTCTCTTCTCCAGTGCCTTCCGGCCCCAGTTCGCATTCCAGCTCATTCTTAAAGTTTTCCAAAAGACTCCTGTGGCCACCACCGACAGAAGTTTTCCCTCATTCAAAGCCTACAGACACTTGCATGTTTACTAGGTCAAAGAGTTGCTCCACATTTGGTCAGGGCCAAAATGACCAATGGGTAGGTTTCTAAAACATCTTTGCCCTAACGTCTGGCCTGATGAAGCATCTGGATTCTGTTTGCCGAAATGTGACTCATTCCAGAGTCACAGAGCCTCGGGTTCATGTGGCTTGTGGCCATGAAGGGCAAGACGATGCTGTGTTCATGGTGCAGTGGTGGGTGCAAGTGCAGACCAGGTTCTGAGCACAAGGACCTGGCTGTCAGGTGAGGGGTAGCAGTGCAATGTGTTGGCAAGGGCCACTTGGCTGGGCATTAGGAAACCAGGATTCCTGCACCAGCTCTCTGACTAATTTGATGCACACATGACCTGAGGCAAACCCCTCAACCTCTCAAGGAACCTCAGTTTCCCCACCTCTGCAGCACAAAACCTAGTGCTTGCCCTTCCTACCTGCATGATGAGCAGATAAGAAGAGAGATGAGAAGAACCCTCTGAGAACAGAAAGTGTTTTAAAAATGCAAAGAGTTCCTGTATTTAATTTCTTCTCTCAACTACCACTTCCTTCCTCCCCAGCACATAGGCCCCAAGGTAGTGGGTGAGTCGGTGGCTGAATGGCTATGGAACTGGCATTGGCCAGCAGCCTTTCCCTGGACACATATGAAATAATCCTGGCAGGCGTGGCTTTGCAATACTATCAGCCCCCAGTTGCAGAAGCGGGGTGGGAGTTAAGGCTAAGTGAAGGGTTGGACACAGTACCAACAGTGCCACCCTGCTCTGCTCCAACAGCCCCAACCTATTTACATGCCTATGGAGCACACACAGCCTGGAAAAAGGCACACACCCCCGTATTCACCACCACCACTAGCAGCAGCAGCAGCACTGCTGCTGGAGAGGAACTTATTTTTTGGTCCCATCATATCTGTTGTGCAGGGGTGGCATGTGGCTTTGCTGAGGCTAGAAAGCAGTAAGTTGGAACAGCCTTCATCAAAACAACACATGATTTCCCCAAAATAAAGGAGACTCCCCTGGGTACCTTCACCTTGTGAGACCTAAGAGCTGGCTAAGGGAGAGTGTAGGACCTAGGAGTTAGCACACTAGAGAGGCAATTCTAGTCATGGGAAGTGACCTTGACTAAGCCAGAGAAGCCCAAACCCTCAGAGCTAAGAGGCAGTGCCAAAATCCTCAACCCTAGTGGTTATCAGCTTCCAGAATGCACATATCCCAAATGATGTTCACATGGGGGACCCATTGCCATGATAGCTCCCCCAGGGTTAGGGGGCTTCTCTATCTGACAGCTGGAACTTCATCCCTCTTCCACTCTAGAAAGCATATCACTTCTCTCAACTTAGGAAAAATATTTGCAAGAGAAATATTTGCAAGAAAAATATTTGCAAAAGGCTGGTTTTTGCAACTCTGTTTGTAGTAGGGAAAAACTAAAAGCAACCTAAACGTCCACCAGTAGGAGACCGGTTTTAAATAAATTTTGGTACAGACATATTATGGGCTGCTATGCAGTGATTTTTAATAAAAATTCAATAGGTATAAATGTGTGCATAAAGTTATCCAAGACATATTGTTAAAACAACCAAGCTGTGGAATGATATGTATGATGCAATATCTCTATTAAAGACATCCACACACATAACCATATATTTCTACAGGTATAGTATGTGTATGTGCACTGTATGTATAGACATGCTTAGGATACCAAAATGCATAGACATACTTAGGATACCAAAACACTAACAGTGATTACCTTCAGAAAAGGGACTGGAATGGGAAAGAGGTCTCAAGGAGTTCTTTCAAAACACCTGAATAGTTTGGATTTTTCCAATATGAATATAACCATCATTTATTTTCTAATTAAAATGTACCATTTAAAAATAGAGCATATCCAAAGAGCCACAGAAATAGACCAAGAGCTAGGGATTGGGAGAAGGGGGTGAGTACAACTACAAAGGAATAGCACCAGGGAGTTTCTTTGTGGTTGCAGTTATTCAAAACTATACATGTGGTCAAATTGCATAGAACCATACACACAATCATGCACACACAAATGAGTGCATGGATAGTCTTGAAATCTGAAAAAGGTCTTTAGTCAATAGTATCGTACCTATATTAGTTTCCTGGCTTTGATATTGAACTGTAGTTATGGAAGATGTTAATATTCAGGGAATCTACATGAAGAGTACAGGGGATCTCTCTGCACTATTTTTGCAACTTATTGTGACTCTCTATTTCAAAATAAAAAGTTGAAAAAGAAAAGGGACTCACACAGATACTTGTACACTGTGGCAGTTTGAAATTATTTTATGAATCCCCAAAAGAGAAAGATTATATTTGTGAACTAATGCATTCCTGTGAGTGTGAGACCCTTTCAACTGGACTATGTCAGGAGGCGTGACTCAGGTTGAGTCTCCACCCTCTTGCTGGGTCTGATAAAAATGGTCACACAGAAAAAGGGAGCCACCATATTTAATTTGGCTATGTGAGAGAAAGGACAACAGTTTCACCCACAGCTGAACTGCAAGGAGAGAAGCCCCTGAGAGGCTAAAAAAGCTGAGGCCCAGGAAGAGATGAGCCATATGCCTGATAGCTTGCAGTTGAACTTGGGAAGAAAGCAGAGCAGCCAAGACTGATAGAGGGGGCTGGGAGAGAGACAAGCCCTATACACCTGAGACACCTATACACCTATACACCTATACAGCTGGGATGGTAGATTCTGGAAGGGAAGGCAGAGACCTTGGCAGAGATCAGTGGTATCTTGTTTTACCACATGGCAGCTGATTTTGGTGAGACAGCATCTCTGCTGATGCCTTAATTTGGACATTTTACAGCCTCAGAACTGTAAGCTTTTACCCCAAGTAAATTCCCCTTTATTAAAGCCAACCCATTTCTGGTACTTTTCATTGGCAGCCTTTTGCCAAACTAAAATATATGCCAATGTCCATAAGAGCATTATTCACAATAGCCAAAAGGGGGAAACAATCCACGTGTTCACTGACAGATGAACGGATAAACAAAATGTGGTCTAATCATGCAATGGAATACTAGTCAGCCATAAAAAGGAATACATTTCTGAAACATGCCACAACACAGATGACCCTTGAAGATATAATGTTGAGAGAAAGAAGCCAGACACAAAAGGATGAGTATTGTATGACTCTATTTATATGAAATATCTAGAAGAGGCAAATCTGTAGAGACAGAAAGTAGATTAAAGGTTGCCAGGGGCTGGAGGAAGTGGAGAATGGGGAGTTAATGCTTAATGGGTACAGAGTTTCTGTTTGATATGATGAAAAAATTTGGTAATAGATGGTGGTGATGGTTGCACAACCTTGTGAATGTAATTAATACCACTGAATTGTATACTTCAAATGGTTAAAACGACAAATTTCATGTTATATATATTTTCCCCACAATAATTTTTTGAAAAGTTAAAAGGCAGGGGGTTGTAGAGAATTTTTTGAGATGATGGAAATTGTGGTGGTGGTTACACAACTGTATACATTTGTTAAAACTCATTGGGAAAAAAACCTCATTGAACCATACACTTAAAAGGATGAATTTTAGTGTATGTAAATTATACTTTAATAAACCTTACTTTAAAAAAAAGTAGCTCATATCAGAGTACAATGGGTGAGAGCAATACTATTTTAGGAAGAACTGCTCTAATTCAGGGGTTCTTAACCTTTTTTTGTTCCATGGACCCCTTTGCCAGTCAGGTGAAAACCATGGACCCCTTCTCAGGATGTAGCGGCTGATAGTTTTATGACACTAAACATCAGAGGTCAGAGAAAATAAAGATAATTTGATTTTTTTTCAATTCAAGCTCATGGACAAACTTTTGGGCTTGCTTTGTTGTTACTAAATTAAAAATTACAACATGCTTCACAATGGCCCACAACTCCTGTGCCTAGCTCAGGATCCCTGTTAGATGTTCAAACACTTCCAGTGTCAGGGAGCCCCTCACTTAATGCCACAACCCACACAATTGTCGGGAGAATGGTAATGATTAGAAAGTTCTTTATTTGGCTATGTGGTTGAGTAATTAGCTGTGTGGTCTTGGGTGAATTACTTTCCCTCTCTGAGCCTTAGTTTCCTTAGAAAAAAAATAGACTATACAACCTCTAAGGTCCCTTCCAGCTCTAACATTCTGAGATTCTAAAAATCGGAACTTACCTCCTTGTAACTATTGGTCCTGGTTCTGCCTCCTGGAGCCAGAACAAGTTGATTCTTCCCTCCACAGGACAGCCAGTCCATCATGCATCAGAACTCGGCACCCCTGCGTCCTCTGGGACAAACAACCCCAGGCCATTCACATTGTCCTCATTGGACATGGATAGGTAGTATGGGGCAGGGGTTAAATCACAGGATCTGGTCAGGCAGCCTGGAGTCTGAATCTGGACTCTGCCACTTCCCAGCTGTGTGGTCTTAGGCAGGTCACCTCTCTGAGTCTCAGTTTCCTTATCTGTAAAAGGGGGATACTAGTACCAACTGCCTGAGGAGAGGGGACTTAAATGAGATAATGTATGTAAATTGGGATGTGTGGTAGGCAGAATAATAGCCCCCCAAGGATGACCACATCCTCATCGCTAGAACCTGTGAATATATTACGTTACATGGTGTTATCGTTTCCTTGGCTGCTCAAGCAAACACCATGCAATGGGTTGGCTTAAATGGTTTTGAGGAAAGAAGAAGTTCAAATTAAGGCAATGCTTTCTTCCCAAAGAGTGGCCTTCTTGGACTTGCTGCCCATAATCCTTGGTCCTTGGCTCCTCTGCCACATGGCAAGGCATGTGGCAGCCTCTCCTGGCCTCTCCCTTCACTTCTGGGTTTCCTTGATGTTCAACTTCTGGTTTTTCCCTCTGTGGCTCTCTCTTTGTCTGAATTTCATTCTCTTATAAAGAACTCCAGTAAAAGGATTAAGACCCAACCTGACTTAGTTAAGCCACACCTTAACTGAAGCAACCTCATCAAAATGTCCTACTTAAAATGGGTTCACACTCACAAGAATGGATCAAGTTTAAGAACATGCTTCCCCACCCCACCCCCAGGTTATATAGCTCCAAACCACCACACATTGTAAGGAGAAATTAAGGTTGTATTTTAGAATGAAGGTTGCCAATCCACTAACTTTAAAATAGGAGACTAGGGAGATTATCCTTGATTATCCAGTGGGTCCAAAGTAATCACAAGGGTCCTTATAAGTGAAAGAGGGAAGCAGGAGTGTCAGAGTGATGCAATGTGAGAAAGATTGAACTGGGCATTACCGGCATTGGAGATGGTAAGGGACCACAAGCCAAGGAATGCAGGAAGCTTCTAGAAGCTGGAAGAGGCAAGGAAATGGATTCTCCCTTAGAGCCTTCACCAAGGACTGCAGGCCTTGCTGACATCTTGATTTTAGCCCACTAAGACCCATTTCAGACTTCTGACCTCCAGAACAGAAGAAAATAAATTTGTTTTTGGTTTTAAGCCACTAAATTGGTGGTAATCTGTTACAGCAGCAATTGTAATCTAAGACAGGATGGCTACTAGCTGGTCTCCTTGCACCTACTCTTGCCCATTCCCAGTTTGTTCCTCAAAATGCAGCCAAAGTGACTTTTCAAAAACTCAAATCTAACCGAGCCACACCCTTTAATACAACTTTTCTTCTCCCTGTTCCTCAAATTTTCCCCAGGGCCTTTGGACCTTTTGTTCTCTTTGTTTCCCTGTTTAACAGTTAGTCATCCTTCATAAATTATCTCAAAGATGCTTCCTCAAGGAAGCTTGCCCTGATCCCCTGTCTGGGTCAGATTCTCTGAGTAAATGCTCTCATAGCATCCTCTGCAGCACTTGTACGTTTGAAAATAAGCACATAGATTTGTCTGGTTCGGGGTTTATTTATTGTCTGCCTTTGCCCAGTAGGCCATAAGCTTCCCAAGGGAAGGGACAGTGTCTGACCTGCTCCCCCCACTTAGCCCAGTCTCTTGCAGGTTCCTCTTTAAAAAATGGTGACCCAACCTTGGTCCAGTACTCCAGAAGTGGTGTGGGTGAGCAGCACAAAGCAGAAACTGACAATGCAATCCCCACTTATAGGGCACAGGACATTTTGATTAATGCAGCTTAGAGTTATGCTCCTTTATCAGTAACTGCAGCACTTGCTCAGCTCCAGCTGAGCTTGAGGTCACTTAAACTCACCCACCACCCACGCTCATTTTTTTTTCTCATCAGAACATCTGTCAAGCTAGCTTTTCCCAGCCTGTTTCTTTATGGTTGCTTTTTGTAACCTAAATCTTGAGCTTTACTCTCCTCCCTATTGCGTGTTATCATTTGGGATTGGGGGCCATTGTTCTAACCTGTCCAAATCTTCCTGAGTCCCAATTCAGCCAGCCATCGTACTAACCATCCCTCCCAGGCTCATGTAATCTACACACCTGAGCGATAGTGTTCCAGTGCCTGCTGCCCAATCCTGGTTAACAATGTGGAGGAGGACAGGGCTAAAAATAGGGCTCTGGAAATGCTACCAGAGAGCCCCTGCAGCTTGGCATCCATTCATGGAACATTTCATCAGCAAAACAGCCCACCCAAATGTGCTTAAGTCAAATACTGGCTTTGCCACTTATGCAGTCGTAAAACTGGGAATAATGGTAATATTTTCTCCTAGGACCTTGGTGAGGTAATGTAGAGGTAGATGGGGGGAAGGGGGAGAGGGAATCTCAAAATGTAATGTGCACCCAAACTACCTAGGACTCTTGTTAAAATGCACATCCTGATTTGGCCAGCCTGGAGTGGGGCTGCATTTCTCACAAGCTCCCAGGTGATGGCCTTGCAACTCGTCCATATTCTGAATTACAAAGATGTAGGTGAGAGAAAGAGCTTTGAAAACAGCTATCAGTCAGGGTTATTACATTTCTTTGAGGATGAGCTTTTCTCCCACTCCTGCTTCCCCACACCTGGATCTTGTGTGAATGCTAGAAGATAGAAAAAGTCCTTTAGTTTGGGCTCCTCCCCAAAGCAGACCCTGAGAGAAGGACCTGACTTTAGAGAGTTTTTTGGGGAGGGGATCGTGTGAAGCACACAAGAGGAAGTAGGAAAAGGGAGAAAAGCCAATAAAGAGTGCATTTCATGGCAGGTCATGCCTGCAGGCACTTAGGGGCTCAGTCCTGCTGGGGACCTACCGAGAAGCTATGGAGATGCTCCTCAGAATTGTCCTGCTGGAGGGCTGACATGGGAGCTAGGACATTTGTCCACTGATTCCCATCCCCCATCAGTTGAAGGTTGCCTCAGGGGTGTTAACTCCTTTACACACCAGGTTCTCCCTGCCAGCGGTGTCCAGCTAGGCAAGCTCCCCTGGGACTGAAGACGGACCTCCAGTCTAACAGAGAAGGGGAGAGGTGCAGGCGCTGGAGGGGGCGGGTAGCTGTTAACAGGCCAGAAACAGCCTTCTCCTACAGCTACAGGTGACCAAGAAGACATGGTAGTGAGGGGGGAATGGGGAGGTAGCCCACAGGTATCCTCATCCTACAGAAGGCTTCCAGGATTTGCATATCATCAGTGTCTCTACTATTTTATTTTGAGTGCATGAGCTACCCAAGCAAGGTCTCACTCACAGTTATTATTATGACTGTCATCCAGCCCCAGGAGACACCTTGCTCAGTGTCACAGAAGGATCTGTCAAGGGTCTGCTGAAACCCACACAGGCCTTGCCCCCCATTCTCAGAGCCTGCCTTCTCAATGGTAAAATAGTTTACACTGTGGGTGCATGGTGGGGAGAACTCACCCCTGGGGTGAGGTCATCATGCTTCAGGGTCACCTTAGGAAGGGGATACATCCCTCCTTCACAGTCCCTACCATCTCCTAGTTTCAATCCAGCTGCCCTCTCTACATTCAGTGGGACATATCAGGGTCATCCACATAACAACACCATGAGGTCATGGCTATGATTGTTCCCATTCTATAGCTGAGGAATCTGTGGTCCAGAAAGGCCAAGTGACTTGCCCGAGGTCACTCAGTGAGTGGCAGAATCAGGATTCAAATGCAGTATATCTGACTTACTATACTCTGTAGATTCCATGGGAGACACTAGGTAGTAGGGCCCAATGAACTTTAAATACAAACCTAAATGAGAAGATGGAGAATTAGAAAGGTGGAGGGATCACTTCTCTCCCAGAAAAAAGTAGCTAGAGGACAGGCAGAGACTGTTTGGAGGGCTGCTCTGGGGCTGAGGTTGCCAGGGGAAGGTAAGACACCACCCAGAAGAGAGAGGGGTGAAGGAAAGGGGTCTCAGTTGGCTGAAAAATCCTATGAGTAGTGCCCCCACTAGAGAAGTATGATTTAATGTCTCCCTCTGCTCTCTTGGGTGGCAGCTTCCTTGCTGGAGCAGCAGGTAGGGGATCGACCACAGGGGCACGAGAGCATCGAGTTGCCCTCAGAGAGGAAGTGGTGGTTGCCCATCCCCCCACCTATTGAGCAAATAGTCTGTGGACTGCAGTGGCTGCAGACTGAGGGGGTTGCAGGGGTCCTCTTCCACAAGAAAGGGAAGAGGGAGGGACACAGCCTACAGCAAATTCAGATTTTGGCCAGCAAACTTGGTCTGCTGCATCGGAGGTGTCCCACACTTCCATGTTGGGTGGGGACATGGCATTGTTTGCACTAAGAGCCAGTAGGGAGTTTAAGAAACTTTGCCTTCTCAAACACCCTTCCTACTGCCTTGGCCTGGTTGCTGAGGAGGCAGAGGGAGGGAAGGTGTGGCCGGCCAAGGATGGAGAACA
>JAQZBX010113856.1:0-10066 GCA_029593785.1 Cabassous unicinctus
CACAGTAATAGTGGATTTTCATTAGTCTATCCCATTTATGAACACATGCAACTGCCATATGGAAATATGATGCACAGCTCCAAGTCCTCCTAAAACAAAGCATTCCTAATTGCACTTATTTAACTTCCTTCAGACATCTTCTTAATTAGAAAGGTTTAGTCCAGCTTGGTGAGGCTTTTTCTGAAACTGGGTCCATAGTGTTGCTCGGTGTAAACAGTATTGTCTTCCTCATGAAGAAAGAAAATTGGGAGCCAGAGACAGCCTACAATTTGAGCATTTCTTTGTGCCTAGAGTTCCATGGTCAACCATGATAGTCAACATGGCAACATCACGTGGTGGAGAAAGTGCAGGGAACTTGGGTTTGAATCTTCTTTCTGCCATTGTTTGCTGTGTGACCCTGAGCAAGTTATTTAACCTCTGAGCCTCAGTTTTCTCAATGATAACTTGGGAGTGATGATACTGACCCAAAGCAATGTTATCAGGTACTTTACAAGGGGAGCAAGGTTTTAGTAAATGATTCCATTCTATAGGAAATGGCTTGAGGAGGTGCCCTGGTACTAGATTATCTGAAGTTTGGTTCTGGCTGCTTGAGGACCTTGGAGGAGAGCTTCTGCTGATGGTACCAGTTGTGTCTGCTTGTTTATGTTCTCCTTACTGATATTGTCTAGGAAGGGGACAATTTGTGAGGCTAGTTTTGATGAGCCTTATCCTGAACTCACTTTTGCTTTCAAACTGGAAGTTTTACTTCTTTTATAGATTAATTTGGCTTCCCTCAATTCCACTTCCTTCCCCTGATCGCAACATATATCTCTTGGAATCAAAGAGGTTTAAGGGCTAAATAAATAAATAAAAATCTTACGTATAACCATAAATAATAATTGCTAAAGAAAATAAAATCATACGGTGAGGAATATAATGTGAAACTTAAAAATAATGCAAAAATGGAATTTTATCATGGCTCATTTATAGTAGCAACAAACTGGGTGTAACCTGAATGTCCAACAATTGGGGATTTATTTAAACAATGACATACTATGCAGGCATTAAAGATGTAGTTTTAAAAGAATATGTAATGTGTCATGGGAAAATGTTCACAATATGTGGCTGACAAAAGTAGATTTTAACTGCAGCATCAAAATACTAACAGGTTTATATATGGATGGTGAATTATGGATTTTTTAATGCTTTCAGATCTTTCTCCATTTTATTTTTACTTTAAGAGCTACTTTGTAATTGGAAAAGAAATATCTGTAATGTCAAAGATTTGATGGAGAGACCCATATATTCTATGTCTTCTTTTCAAGGACTAAAGCATTGGGCATTTCTGGGATGCTTTTCACACGAAGAGCTTACCTATTTTGATAGCTGTGAATCTATCTAGCTGAGCATTAGGTATGGCATCTACAAGGTTGCCTGAGAAAAATATTTCTGAGTGGGGTTGACGACCTTGGTCTTTGCATGTTAGGCAGCAAAAGAGATGGTTTAGGCTGTTTCCAGACTTCCACAAAAGAAGTAATTGAATTTAGCAAACAAAAAATATCAGTTATCTTAATGAAAATATCAGGTATCTTGGATTTTTCTGAAACAATGGACTGGTTTATCAAAATGTGAAGAAAATAATTATGCTGTGTGGCTTCATACAGATGCAATTTTATTCTTTCAGGGACAAATGGTTTAACAGCTAGACAAAGGTAGCTTCAATAGTTAGAACCTCATCATGGTTTTTTTTGTTTTGTTTTGTTTTTGAGATGCCACAGGCTGAGGATTGAACCCAGGACCTCATATGTGGGAAAGTGGTGCTCAACTACTGAGCCACATTGGCTTTCCTGATTTGGCATTTTTGTTTTGTTTTGTTTCGTTTTGTGTTTTTCAGGAGGCACTGGGAACCGAACCCGGGACCTCCCACGTGGGAGGCGGGTGCTCAATCTCTTGAGACACATCTGCTCTTCATCATGTATTATTAATAAATCTGACAAAATATCACACAATACCACACCACACAACCATTTATTGAAGGCCCTACTAAGAGATAGGTGCTTTGTTTAGTCCAGTCTATTAATGAGATTATTTTATAGATGAGGAAACTAAGGTTCAGAGATATGAAGTAATTTACCTAAGACTGCTCAGCTCTGTGCAGAAGAGGTAGGCACTGACTGAGTTTATGCTTTCCCATACTCCTCATGCAGATGAGGACACAGATATCTCTTATTATTTTAATGGTGGCCTAAAGAAAGAAACTGCCTCTGAATTTTTCTCTGCTTAAGTACTTGACTTTAAGTCTTCTGTGTAGTGAAGTTAATTGATTTTTCAGATTGGGTATACTACTTTTAAAAGCAGTGAATGGGGGACCATTGAGGTAGGGTTGATCTATTCCAAAAGCTTTGAGAAGGCTATTGTGAGATGCACAGCTTTTTCTCTCTCCCCAGTACTTTATCATTAGAGAATAAATCTAACCAGAGCACCCTATATACCCAAAACCATTGGATGAATAATTTCAAGCTACTTAAGGAAGACATCAAGATGGGGAGAATTCTTCTATACCTTCCCCCATTCATTCTCTGCTTTATTCTGAAATCATTTGAACATCCTTCAAATATGAGTTTAAGAGATGAAAATCTTGAGAGGAGTTTTTGCCCTTTGTCAATAGCAGCTCTTTCAATCTGTAAATCGGTAAAAAAAACCCAACCACAACCCAATATGTATTGGTAAATGCATATGCTGGTGAAGATTAGGAGAGAGGAATGTGCAAAAGAACAGATACATTTATAACCAAACCAAATTAACAGGACATAGGCAGGAAAACTATCTTACTATTGAAAAGAAATGAGCAAGAGTAGATTATCACAGCAGGGCAACATCTGTTCCTATGAAGGAGTGCGTGGTTTATGAGGGTATCAGGGAATTACAATGATTGTTTCTTTATCTCATGTCATTCTCACTTTCCCCCTCTGCTGGGTACTATAATTATCTGTATTTTACTGTTGAGGAAACTCAGGCTCAGGGTGGTTAAATGACTTGTTCAAAGTCATGTAGCTGAGAAGCGCCAGAACTCGTGAACCTAGAGCTGTGAAATCTAGAATGTGTGCTTGTAACCATGACATTTTTGTCTCAAACGTGACAGTCCCAAGTGAGAAGAGCTTATGCTATTCCAAGCAAGCCTGCTGGGATAGACAAGAGGATCTTGAACTTTAAGGATTACCGTCCATATCGAGCTCTTCTAAGCCTCAAACTAGGTATTTATCCAGGAGATTGTGTGAATGGAGACCCCGTGATCCTGCACTTACCTGACTGGTAAGCTCTCTGCTCTGTGCCCAGTGGGAAGAGGAAATGGGATTGCTTTCCATCACCAGGTGAGCCAGCCAATGCTTCCCAAGGCAGAGGAAGCAGAGTTTAAGGGGAAGGCTAGTTAAAGCAGTAATACTTTATGGCTTACTAATGAATTCCATTTTATAGCCAACTCCCTTAAGTTGTCTCTTCCTGTGATTAATTCTTGTTCTCCTAGTCCCTTTAGGTGGACTGTTGTTGTTAGGGAGTGTTCAGTGTTGAATGAGTAAAATGTACTAATGCATGTTCTCTTCAGCTAGAGATAACCTTGCTTTAAACGTGATGAATGCAACTTTTACAAGGGGAGATATCATTAGGAAAGCGGGCTTGCGCCTATGCTGCAGACACTCAGGTATAAGCTCATTGCCTAGCAGCATTTCAGTTTCAATCTCGCTCATTCCCTCCCCTCATCCTCTTATTTTCTCTTTCTCTCCTGACCATTTTGAATGTGTCTGTGTCCCTAAAATGAAGCGACTCACTGATGTAAATAACCCACTGACTGCTTTGTTCTGGATTTAATGATCTTTTTTGGTGTGTGTGTATACAAAAAGTACTTTTTCTTCCTTGGTTAATAATGAGACAAAGAAGCAGGGTTTCTGGAAAAGCTGTAGAGCTTAAGTCATTAAAATCACACAGGCTTAGAACTGACTCCTTTTTGGGATCACAGAACTTTCGTTCTCTGTGTGTTTGTGTGCAGATGCACACAGACTTGGAGAGAGAACAGAGAGGATTTTTTATGGTTAGGATTATATACTTAGTAATTCACCCCAAATTGCCTTAATCCCAGACTTCTTAATTTTGGCCCAGGCCACCAAAATATACAGAATGAAACCACCAGTTACTGGTGATTGTTATTTATAGGAATGTTTCGGTATTGAGAAAGCTTCAGATAAAGGGGAGTGGGGGGCAGGTGAGGACTGGTGAGAGCTGGCTCTTTGGCTGGGACTCAGAGGCCCACGTGATGTACTTGCCCATTTGAAAAAAGAAAAAGAAAGTCTATTTTTGTGTCAACAAATTATTTACACGTATAGTGTCTTCCAGCCCTTATAAAGGATCTCTTTCATACTGGCAGGAGAAGACTAGTTTAAAGAAGGGGGAAAAAAAGTCTCTCCCAGAACTGATAACTAAATAAAATGCTGTTATATTTTCTGTCTAATAAGCACAAGAAGTTCCATAACTCCCTTGATTAAGCATATTATCCTTCTTCAGAAAGTCAGCTTGATTTATGCAAAAAGTGATTTGGACATACTTTCCCCGGCCATGGAGATTTCATAATTCCTTGTGTATGTCTGGAAAATCTCCCCTCATCGTGAGTCCAAACCAAATTAATGTCTTCCAGAGTGACCTGAGGAATTAATGAGGTTTCTGCTGTCAGTTCTATCCATCCAGGGTCAAGTAAATCATTTGCTGGCTCTTGGGCCGCTGTTTTTTTGCTGCTTCTCTGACTCCATGTTCAATGATAACAACGTTGCAGATGCCTTTGAAATACAGGATCGCTGACACTCTCCGTCCATCTGCTGGGACATATTTTAGGCTCTGCTTCTCTTTCTGCTGTAAACTCGGCTTTTAATGGAGTCAGTAATTGCTGATAAATGGGGTATCAATGAAGTCAGTGTACTGGAGGTTTCCCCATTCTTTTCTGCTGATGTCTGCTATTTAAATCTCCTCTGACATTACTTAAAATTATTGCGTGCCCAGCTCTTTAATTCCCCTACTGGTGTTCTTGGCTTAAGACTTGACTTATTTTTTTTTCCTTCTTTTTTTTTGTGCAAACTAAAGCTGGATGGTAAGAGGCATTCCAGGGTAGCCTTTTGTTCTCCCTACCAGAAGAAGCTTAAAAACCTGCTGCAAGCTCGTGGTCACAAAACTAGTTGGGGTCTTTAGAATTTTTCTGCCCCTCTCCCACTACCACTCAAGTGCTAGGATCTGCTCCCTTGCAGATCTAACCTATGAAATAATTTGAAAATTTAGAAAAGTTTTTGAAAGAGGATTATCTGTTCTAAAGGTCTGGAGTTTTAGTGTTAGCTTTTTCACTAACCTGTGAGAAGCTTTGTCACCGTTCTTGCCTTTGTTTCTCTGCTTATAAATGAGGATTAAATGTAAGAGCCAAGATTTCTCTCCTTCCTCTTCATTCTCCTCATTTTCTTTGAGTTTGCATTTTTCATGAATATCTGGTTGAATACAGCTGCTGATAAGCCAATAGCCCAGATAGGGCAGGTAAATGTCTTATATGGATTTATGTTTTCAGAGGAACCAGGAGCCTGCTGCTCTCCATTTATACTTTCGAAATAGAAAACCCTACCAATGTTACTCCATTGACTGCTGAGCTTCTGCTACCAACCAGCTCAATATGGATACGAACATGTTCCAATAAGTCATAAAATGTTTAAGTTGCGAGTTTAGTCTGTGTCTCCTTGATCTCTCTGAGACTTCATCCTTTCAATTACAAAACGGGGGTGGCCACAGGAACCCTTCTGAACACGTAGGGTTGGGAATGCTGCTGCTGCTGACAAAGGTGATAATTATTTTTGAGCACTAACTATGGGTTAAGCCTGGAGCTTAGCAGCTTCATGTATTATTACATTTAATCCTCATAATGATCTTATGTGACAAGTACTATTCTTTTATTTTTAACAAATCAATTTTATTGAAACATATTAATAAAGCATAAATCCATCCAAAGTGTACAATCAATGGTATTTGGTGTAATCACGTATTTGTGCGTTCATCACTTCAATCATTTTTAGGGCACTTTCATTATTCCAATAATAATAATGATAATAAACAAAAATAAACAAAAATCATTACCTCTCAATCACTCAATGGACAAGTACTATTTAATATTACCATTTTACTGACAAGGAAATAGAGACATCAATAAAATGAATGTTTTACATATTATAGCTCTTACTGTTCTCAAAACACTTTTACATATGTTATTTCATCTTTTCCCCTCAATAACTATCAGGTATTTATAAGGATGTTCATTTAGTTGGAGGTTAGAGAGAGGCTGAGAGGCTTTTTCAAGGTCATACTAGCCAGCAGTTTAGAACTTGACTTAACTTTAAGAAAAAAAACAACAGGTTAATAAAATAATAGATGCTTAGTGGTCTTTGGTGTGGTCTGATCCGCTCCCAGACAACTGAAAAAGAGCCTGTCTCATTCATATTTTAGATTCAAACAGAAAACAAACAAAACACCAAACTGTTGTGGGCAAGCAAGAGGTTACCAAGGAAGAAAGGGGGGAGGAAGTGGGGAGGGAGATGTGGAGAAAAGAGCAACCTAAGTGAGGAACTTAAAGGAATTTGGTGAAAATTGGGTCAGAGGTTGAGAGGAAACCCTGATGAATAATTTTGATGAAACTTTGAAAATGTCAGCCAGCTAAACCTCTCTGATGCTTCTCATGCATTTTTTATTTTGTTCATCTGGGAAATACCTCAGAAGTTTTCTTCACTGTTTGTTCCCCATTTGTTGCAAACAGGTATGGAGTATATCTAGCAATTTATCTTTAAAATAAAACAAAGTACAAGTGGGGTTAGAATTAACTTCAGAGGAAAAAATTGGGAGAGGCTCCCTTTGGATTTGATTTTTTTTTTTCTTAGCTCCTCAGCATTTAACATGCCCAAATAAACTTAAATCCTAGGGGCTTCCCCATTGCAAAGGGCCAATGGGAAAATGCATGTCTGGGCCTGTAGGTGTGGTGGGCAGAAGACAGGTTTTATCTCTGTAAATGAGAATGGGGTTATTTTGCTAGATAAGTGTGCACCTTTTGAGTATGAGCCTTAGCAATGATACCATATGATTATTCCAGTTAGTGGATACTGGAATGGGAGCTCAAGCAGACTCTTTCGTGGCAAAGACCAGAGGTTGAAACTTTCTAAACTGTTATCTACTAAGGCAACCACCCTTAGCAGGTCAATAGATACTTGGTCTTCATTTTATCACCTGTAAAATGGGGTGGTCGGGGAGGTAGAGGATAATACTTAGCTCACAGTGCTATGGTGAATATCAAGTGGGATAATGTATGTGAAAGTGAAACTTTAAAGCATTAGCAATGATTAGGTATCCCCTCTCTAACATTTTTACATACGGAATTAAGTGAAAATTAATATCATGACCCTTTGAAACTACAAGTAGGTCAGCAAAAGTGTGGAACAAATGTGAAAGGTGGGTCTACCACTTATCTTGATGGCGGTGATGGTGTGGATGTTGGGGGCAGGTGGGCTTATGGCCTGTTTGTACCTGTGTTTGGAGTTTGGGAAAGTCTTCCTACTGGAGTTTCCATCTTCTCTTCCACAGGCTGCCTCCCTGCACCACCACCCAAATATGGATAATGAGTAGCTTGTTTCCCCTGAATTCAGAGCCAAAATGTCTTACCTTCCAGATCTAAGTGCCAGCCAGCAAAAAGTAAAATAAAGCTTAGCATTGGCACAGGCCCAATGGTGGTATATAAACTGCTGTAGTTATATATATTTCATAGTGGGTACCCAATTAATCCATATTGAATGAGTGACTAAATACATGAATGAAGTCATCTACTGTCAGTAAACAGGAAGAAATAGTTTTTTTTCCGTGGGAAACACAACCACTAGAAGGGCCATAGGTGTGGGAAGAGAAACTTGCTTCTGGATGGGAAGGGTAAGGGTATTTTGACTTGGAGGTTACTTCTGGGGGGAGAATGGCATTCAAGTGGGCTCCACACATGGATTCAGGCCAGGGGCTAGCAAGGAAAGACAGACCTCAGAGGGCCTTGGATGTTGGGCTAAGCAGTGTTAGTTCTATCTTGATGACAAGGAGACGACAGGAAATGTTTTTCAGCCAAAAGGTGATGTGGAGAGAGAGAGAATCAAAATGGGAGCAGCCAAGTTGACAGACCTGGAAAAGACAGTTATCTGGGGACTGTGCTGGGAAATCTAACAGGAGGCAGGGGGTTATCCCTGGGAAAGAGACCAGCTCCTCCAGAGGAAGTTCAGGTAGTTCCAGCTCTAAAGCCATGGTCCTCAGTGTGTTTTTGGACCTCAGTGTATCTTCAAGGGTGACAGCAAGGGAGAAGATGAATAAAGAGATAAAAATTGTGGGTTGAAGTTCCCAGTTGGTTGCCACTAACGACCCTCTTCAGATGGGGGTGCCAAGCCACATATCAGCCCAGGGCACATGTGGATCTGGTGTGGTGGGTCAATATGGGCCCTGGTACAGAGGCTGAATTGCGGCTCTCCCTGTCAAGGGGTACCCACCGTAAGAGGGCAATGCACTTGCATTTTCTTTGTATCCTATAAAATTTCCAGTAACCTGTGGGGGTAGCAAATGAATAAGAAGTTTACCAATTATGTAGGGAATGTTTGGCAAGAAAAGTGACCTATTGTAACATTGTTTAGGGGTGTGTGTGCATTTTTTCCACATCACTATGTAATCTGTTTTTGCAGCTATCTAGCTGGTTAAGGATTAGGAAGATGGACTTAAATATTATTGTGCAAATCATGAAATAATTTAGGCTGCTAATAGCCCCTCACCGATAGGTCTATATAAGTTCTTTTCCTCCACCCACTCCTGCCCTAACCCTTCCTCCTCCTTCCTCCCTCTTTCCTAAGAGTGACATATTCTCCTTCCCTGGTTGTCAGTCTTATGTGATATCCATGTGACTGGGTGAATAAATGATTCTGCCTCATAATAATGGCTAATGATACCAGGTCCCTTCCGGGAAAATCTCAGACTAAGAGAAAATCTATTGCCACACAGTTATGGCCTTGAAAGTGCTTGTCACCATGCCATGCCTGCTTTTGTACTTCCCCTTTTGTTCCCAATTGTCATTGCAGTTTTACCACTTATTGAGAGAATCATTTTGTGTAACCGATTGCCTCATTAAGATACTTCCAGGCCTGGTTAACTCCAGCGGGATGGGGGATAGTCAGGTTGGGCCTTTGCCCACTGGGCTGGGAAGAGAATGATTGAGGAAGTCAAGTCCAATAGGTAAAACAGGTGGCAAACTGGCAAGCAGTGGGCATGGGAAGGTCCACAACTAGGCACCAGAGATCTGGCCGGGTCAGTCGAGGTGAATGACAATGATAGCTGACATTTATTGAGGCCTCATCTGTGCTTGGCACGACTTCCTTACACTATGTCTGCCTCTGCCATAAGAACTGATATTCTAACTAACATTTAATTCTTATCTCAACCCTTCAAGGTAGAGGTTATTATTAACATGATTTTACGGAGGCAGGAACTGAGAGGTTAACCCTAGGCCATATGGCTAGTAAGTGGCAGGGCTGGAGCTTGAATCCAGGATTACCTGACTCCAAAGGCTGTGCTCGTCCTCACCACAAGAGAAAGCTTTGTGCTCAGGCAGAAGCAGGCCCCACCATTTTATCGGGTGGCTATTGCTGCATAACAAACCATCCCAAACCTAGTGCTCACCTTTCCTGAAGTCCATAATCAGCAGGAGTCCCTCTGAAGCACCTAGAATAAGTGGCTGGAGTTTGTACATACACATGTATGCACACAAACGTGCACACATGTATACACAAAGCCTGCATATTTTGTGGCCAGAGGGAAGAATTTTCTTCACTCAGTAGCAGACCAAATTCTCTGACTTTGTAAATTGACCTCTGGAGGCCTGGAGGGTGGCGGTCAGGTTTTGGGACTATTGGAAGCCCAGGCCACTCCTCAGCAGTGCTTGGCACAATTTGTTGCAAAGCCTTGGATTCTGGATTGGGGGGGTGGGGTGGTGGTGGCAGTGACTGCTCAC
>JAQZBX010113857.1:0-10066 GCA_029593785.1 Cabassous unicinctus
CTAACTCCTGGGAGAAAATCTGTGCCCCATTAGTGAGTCTCTGGCCCAATTTTGATAACTTGTGCAGGGCAATTTTAAAGACTTAGAATGAGTTGAACCAAATATAAAAGAAGAGTTGTGGAAAAAAACAATAGGCAAGAGAGAGAGAAATTAGCCATCAGAGTAAATTCACCAATATATTCAGATTCCTAGACATCAGCAAAAAATCACAAGCCATACTAGGAAACAGGAAGAGATGGCATAGCCAAAGGAACAAACCAAATATCTTGAAGAGATACAGGATTTAAGGCAATTAATGAAAATCACATGACTCTCTTGAATCAATTCAAAAAGTTGAAAGAAAATATGGCTAAAGAGATAAAGTATATTAAGAAGAAACCAGATGATCATAAAGAACAATTTGAAAGCTTGCAAAGAAGAGTAACAGACATTATGAGAAAGAATGACAGGATAAATGAGATCAGAAATACATCAGAGGCACATAAGAACAGATTAAAATGGCTTAAAGACAGAATTAGTGATTTCAAAGACAGAACATATGAATTGGAAAAGACAGGAGAACAGAAAGAAGGGGGAATGGGAAAAATGGAACAGGGTCCCATTCTCTTCCCCTTTTGGGACACCAATGATACATATATTTCCATATCTCTTGCTGTCATTTAGTTCCCTGAGACCCTGTTCAATTTTTTCCATTCTTTTCTTTACCTATTCTTTTGTATTTTCACTTTCAGAGGCCTTGTCTTTAAGCTCACTGATATTTTCTTTTGCCTCTTCAAATCTGTTATATGCCTCCAGTGTATTTTTATTTCATCTATTGTGTGTTTCATTCCCATAAGATCTGCTATTTTTCTATGCATGCCTTCAAGTTCTTCTTTGCACTCTCCCAGTGTCTTCTTGATGTCCTTAATCTCTTTAGCCATATCATTGAATTTATTAAGGAGATTTGTTCGAACATCTATGATTAGTTGCCCTAAGTTCTTTATGTTATCTGTCGGCTTAGTTTGATCCTTTGACTGGGCCATGTCTTCATGTTTCTTGGTATGGATTGTAATTTTTTTGTTGGTGTCTCAACTTCTGATTTACTGGTTGTATTTATTCTTGACTCCTTCTGTCTTTATTTTAAGGCTATCTATTTGCTTGGGTTTGTGCTACAGCCCCTCTTTGATTCTTGGTTCAACTTAATTTGGAAATTTATAGTGTCTTGTGTTTAGCCAATATGAATTTTTCAGCTCTTTTTCATCTGTTTCTTGCCCTTTTCCCCTTGCTAGCTCTATAGTAGGAGCCAAGGATGCAGATGGTACTGTAAGCCATGTAGGCTGAAACCACCTGTGTTGCCCCAGGAACCAATAAAGCTTCTCACACCTTTCTCCTCTGCCAGGGGTAGGGACAGAACTGAAGCTGTGTGTAGTAAGACAAGCCATTCAGGCAAAGACTGTCTGTAGTTGCACAGAGAGACTGATGAAGCTCCATGCCCCTTCCTCCCCTGCCTGGGGCAGAGATGGAGTCACAGATTTGGGCAACAAACTAATCACAGTTGCCCAGGTAAACTGAAAAAGCACCAGCCCCCTCCTTCCCTGCCAGGTGTGGGAAAGGAGCCTCCAGTGTGCCCAACAATCTAGTCTGTGCAGGCCAAAAGCAACTGCAGTAGTCCTGAGAGGGTGAGGGAGCACTATCCTCCTCCTGCTCTGTCAGGGATGGGGATGGAATCAGAGATGTTTCCAACAGTCTAGTCTGTTCTGGCTGAAAGTGCCTGCAGTTTCCCAGATAGGTTGAGGAAATACCACCCCCATTCTATTCTATTGGGGGTGGAGATGTATCCACAGGTTTGCTCACAGTCTAGTCTGTGTGGGTCAAAAGTGCTTGCAGTTGCCCGAAGAGGCTGAGGGAGCACTGTCCCTCCTCCTGCTCTCTCAGGGGGCAAGGAAGGAACCACAGATGTGTCCAATAATCTAGTTCCTGCAGGCTGAACATGCCTATAGTTGCCCACATAGGTTGAGGAAATACCACCCCCATTCTATTCTATTGGGGATGGAAATGTATCCCCAGGTTTGCCCATCAATCTAGTCCTTGTGGGCCAAAACTACCTGCAGTTGCCCTGAGAGGCTGAAGGAACACCAGCCCCCTCCTATCCTATGAGGGTGGAGGAGTGGAGATGGAATCGAAGGTGCTCAACAAACTAGTTCATATTGGCAGAAAGCACCTGCAGTTGCCCAGAGAGACTGAAGAAACACAGCTCCCCTCTTATCCTACTGGGGGTGAGGATGGAGCCCTAAGTGTCTGACTATTCAGTCTGTGATGGCCAAAAGCACCTGCCGTTACCCAGAGGCTGCTGCAGGTCTCCCCAGCTTCCTCCTTCCTGGAGGTGGGGCTGGAACCTAGGCTAGGGTTGCAACCTGACCTGGGTGGATAGAAGGTGATCCCTAACTTCACTGTGATTTTCAATAAGCGCCGCTTGCCCTCATGCCATGGGTGGAGAAAAAATGGCGGGTACCAGTCACTTTCCAACTTGAGCAGGTTCAAACTTTAGCTGTTCTTAGGGTTACACTTTAGTCAGCCGAGTTTACTAATCAGTAGCTGAAATCGATACCTGACCATCTCTTCCTCCCTCATTTTTGAGAAATGGAGCTTCCAACTCCAGACAAGGAATAGTTCCCAAAGCGGCTTGAGCTTCCAGTGGGGGATGTGCACTGGCCTACTCACTAATACTCACTGCAGATGGGCAGTCTCCTCCTTCCAGTCTTCCAAGGATGTTTCAGGATGCTATTCTGATCTTCTGCTCCCCAAACAGATGATTTAGATAACTCTGGCTGATTACTACTTGCCCTGTAGGACGAGGTGACTCTTGGAGCTCCTTACTCTGCCATCATCTTGCCCCCTCCTATGCTATTCTTTTTGTCCTTAGAATAATGGCTAAGGGTATGATATGTATCCTGTTAGAAGTTATTTAAATTAATTTTTAATGAGTAATTATATTTCAAACATTATATGTTGTTAGGTTTATTTGTCTCTATTTGTATTAAATTTTAGGATTGCTTTATTCCTTGCTTTAGCAGTTTGATACTATTTATGAATTCCAAAAATAGATATTGGATTATGTTTGTAAACTGGTCTGTTCCTCTGGGTGTATTAGATAATATTAGATTCAGAGGTTTCACTTTTACTTGATTAAATTAAGATTGGAGTTTTGATTCGGCCCTTGGTGGGTGGGGACTCACAGAAAAAACAACCCAGCAGAGGAGAGAGTTTGAGTTTTGATGTTGGAGGCCCAGGAAGTAAATGCACAGAGAAGGAGAACACAGAGGAAGAGAGACAGTTCACTAGACAGGATCCTGCAGCCCTGGGAAGAGGGATGAACCTTTCACCTGTTAGTTTGCAGCTGCAGAAACCAGAGCCCTGAGCAGCTGAGCCCAGAAAGAAATAAGCCCCAGGGAAAGAGACAAGCCTTATGCTGACCTACAGCTGAGAACAGAAGGAGCTGAGACAAAGGAGCCTTAGGAGGAAGAGGAAGGCTGAACCCTCACAGAGACCGGCAGCCATCTTGCCCTGACACATGGCAACAGACTTCAGTGAGGGAAGTAACTTATGCTTTATGGCCTTGTCACTATAAGCTTCTACCCAGAATAAATACCCTTTATAAAAGCCAACAGATTTCTGGTATTTTGCATCAGCACCCCTTTGGCTGGTAATACATTTGCCTTCAATTCAATTTTAATTTAAAAATATAAAACATCTACTTAGCCCAAATGCTAAATCTATTTAAAAATAGAAATCACAGTGCCAAATTTGATTCCGTTTCTACTCAACTCATGGAGGTAAACACTTTATTTTCTATCTTTCTTGTACTTTGTTTTGTAAACATGAGCAATATGCAAGTATTTTTATCCTACTAAATATACTCTTATGTTCTGTGCTTATTTTCACATATCAATATGCCATGGAAATCATTCCATGTCAATTCATAGAGATACACCTTGTCATATATATATAATTTTACAGTTGAATTGTACTTTCTTTAAACATACAGGTCTATGGTCTCTTTGTAAATGTAATTTCTTTCACCAGTTACATATAAAGGCCATTTATTTTTTCCAGTAATTTTCTCTTAAAATGTTAAAAATGAAAACACATTTACTTTTCAGTAATTTTAAAATAAAAAACAGAATACTAAAACACAATATCATGAAGAGGGAGATAGAAAAGAGGGAACTGACCATTTCGATTATGAGGTGCTTGCAATTAACCAAGCATAGACAAGGATAAACAATGATAAAGCAATGTCCAGCCCCTTGATTGTCTTTGTATTTTAATTTATTTATTGGTTCATCAATGCCAGAATTTTCAGGCACCTTTCATATGTTATGATGCTAAATGCTGTTAGCATGATAAATCAGTATAAAATGAAAATCATTGAAATTCAATAAGGAATACCATAAATGAATTATTGAAACATGTTATTAGGCTTTATCTCATAGAAACCGCTAGTTCTAATGATCTCTAATTACATATTTTCCTTCCTGATTCTCCATCCCTCATACAATGCAGGTGCTTGTGTATAGAGCACCAGGTTCCTGGTAATATTCTTATTTTCCTATTTGCTAGCCTGTTTGTGTTCACTTTTCTATATGGGGATAGTAGAAAGAAACATGAATGAAAACAGTTTAGCCAATATTATATATGATCCCTATGTCCCTATGTCCAGCTCTACTCCTTAAGGCAATATGGAAACAAATCTTTACTTATTTCTGATTCTCCTGTGCTTTATGTGAACTAAGGCATTCCTCTTGAACATGGCAACTATGTAGTTACAGTTTATATTTCTCATCTTTCTTCTGGTCTATGCAGAACCAACACATGTCTAAGATTCCTTTGTGCCTCTTTTAATACTCAAATTCTCTCACTCAAATATATCCTCTTAAGATTGCCTTGAGAGTAGTTTGAAATATCATTGACAGTTTTTTAATATGCTTCTCTGACTACAGATCACTGGAACTTGAAATTTACCTTTAGGTCATCTTACTTCTCACGTAGCCTGTACTATCAAGATTCCAACTTTATCTCTTTTCAACAATTTACCAAATATCAGGACATACAGATCATAACATTGGATATTAAAAAGAAAAATGCAGAATAGTTCTTGTTCAAACTTGGTTTCTATTTCTTGGTATACCACTAGAAAAGTAGGGATGGTTGGAGCATGTACATTATGTGATTAATAATAATATTGAACATTGTAGGTGCTTATTACTAGTCATACCCTGTGCTAAGTTTTTATTCATATTATCTCATTTTATACTCAACAATCTCATGAAATGTGTGTTATTATTATCTTACTTTTATTTTTTAAGGAAATGAGGCATAAGGACATTTTCTAACTTCTCCAAAGTTGCAAAACTGGTAACGTGGGCAGCCTGAACTCCAGGCCTTCTAACCGATTGTAGACAATATTCCTAACCTCTAAATTATGTCAAATGCTTTTATTGTGAGGATTAAATGACATAAATATAAAGGGATTTGGATGATCCCTGGTGTATTATAAACATTTAAGAAATTTTAGTTCATAGCAAAAAATACCAGCATGTTTCATCAGCTTTTGTAGCTTGACAAATTGTAAGGCATATTTATGCCAAAAGAATTTATCTTGATGTTTTCTTTTTTTTCTTTTTCTTTGTGGCTATTGGGAAATTGGGAGTGAATGTGGTATTCTACTTAATATGAACCTGCCATTTCTTATGATATATTATTTTCAGAATAAGGAAAAAGAATAAACAAAGAAGGAATATAAAGTCTAAAGAAATGTGTTATCTTACTGTATTAGTCAGCCAAAGGGGTGCTGATGCAAAATACCAGAAATCTGTTGGCTTTTATAAAGGGTATTTATTTGGGGTAGAAGCTTACAGTTATAAGGCCATAAAGCATAAGTTACATCCCTCACCAAAGTCTGTTGCCACATGTTAGAGCAAGATGGCTGCTGACGTCTGCCAAGAGTTCAGGCTTCTTGGGTTCCTCTCTTCCCGGGGCTTGATTCTCTCTGGGCTCAGCTGCTCTGCTCCTCTGTGTGCTTGCTTCCCGGGATCTAGCTCAAAAAACTCCAACACCCTTCTCTGTTATGTGGTTTCTCTGTGAGTCCCTGCTCACCAAGGGGGTGGAGACTCAGCATCCTACTGACATGGCCCAATCTAGTAAAAGTGAAACTTCTGAATCTAACATAATCTAATATGTCCAGAGGGACAGACCAGTTTACAAATATAATCTGGTATCTATTTTTGGAAGTCATAAACAATATCAAATTGCCACACCCCACCCTCTGATTCCAAAAAGAAAAGACATTACAATATTCAAAAAACCTTATTTCAGTAACAACACTAAGTTCAAAATCATATCATAATCAGTTTGAAGAAATACAGTTTGTCTTGGGGCTAAGTCCAATCTTATGTAGACCTCTGAAACTTACAAAACAATTTATCTGCTTCCAATACACAAATGGACAAAGGATAAACATTTTCATTACAATAAGGAGAAATTGGGTGGGAAACATGAGTCATGGGTACTCTACAGTTCTGTAAACCTGCAGGACATACTTCATTAGATGTTAAAGCCTAGGAGTCATTCTTAAGACAATGGTTTCTTCTCCTTGGGGCCACATGGGGACACACCCTTTCCACAGGCTTGCCCAATGGCCACTTTCTTGGTTCTACCCTCAATAAGTACCTGGGTGTTGAACAAGCTCTAGACCTCACCCTCCAAGAGCATTGGCGTGATTGCCACACTCTACCCAAATTTTGGGTTAGAGTCTTAACCCCCCTAGGACAGTGAAGTGAAGAAAACATTCTCCCTAACTTTTGGCATACAGGCTCAACCCTCTCAGAGCAACGAGTGGACCACCTGGCCTTCCCTAATCCATGGGGGACAAGTCCATCCCTCTCAGACCTATGGGGTGATGACCTTAAACTCCTAATCCTTGGGGAATGTGCTCCACCCTCTCTGTACCCTGGGGTGGCAAAACTCTCTCTGAACATCAGGCAGGAACATCCATCCTCTTCAACTGCTGGGGCAAACTCACCTTCTCTGTACACATGGGTGGGGTTCCTCTCTTGGCCCAAGGTGATATCTTAATTCCAGATCTCAGCTTCCATGGTTTTCCTCTTAAAGCTGTTTCTCCTTCACTCTCTCCTTTCCATGTCCCTTTTAGTCCAAGCTGACAGTGGTTTTGTTCATAGAGTTCTCTCAAAAAGCTTGTTGGGTTAGCATGCAAGAAGCAGGGTTCCAGGCCATCAAGATAGTAACTTTTCACAAGTCTTTCCGAGATAACTGAATCTTCAATCCCGATTTACAGGTTCCAAGTTTAGTTAAGTCCTCAAATGGGGCACTATCATCTGGGAGCTTGATTTCCAGAGGCTTGGAATTTCCAGAATCAGTTTCTGTTTTCTTTGTGCCCAACAGTTTAGTCCTCAGCTTCTCTCTCTCATCTAGCATTTTGCTATAAGCTGCAAGGAGAAGACAAGCTGCTTTCTCCAAGTTTACTTTGGAAAGTTCTTCAGCTAAATGCCCAGGCTTGCCATTTTCAAATTCTTCTTTCCATAAAACACCAGGAGTTAATCTTGCTAAGTTCTCTGTGACTTTAAAACACAGATCGCCTTTCCTCCAGTTTCCAATAATATTTTCAGCATTTACTTCTAAGGCCTCATAAAAAGTCTCTTTAGAGTCCATATTACTATCAACAGTCTCTTCAAATCACTGTAGGTCTTTTCTACCAAGCATCTCACAATTCCTCCCAAAAATACCCCTTACCCATTTATAAAACCGTTCCAGGATTTTGGTAATTGCAAAAGTACTTCCCTACTCCTCAGTACCAAATTCTATATTAGTCAGCCAAAGGGGAGCTGATGCAAATTACCAGAAATCTGTTGGTTTTATAAAGGGTATTTATTTGGGGTAGAAGCTTACAGTGACTAAGCCATAAAGCATAAGTTACTTCCCTCACCAAAGCCTGTTGCCACATGTTGGAGCAAGATGGCTGCCGATGTCTGCCAAGAGTTCAGGCTTCCTGGGTTCCTTTCTTCCCTAGGCTTGTTCCTCAAGGCCAGCTGTAGACTATCAGACAACTTGCTCTGTCTCTCTACCCGGGGCTCGATTCTCTCCCGGCTTAGCTGCTCTGCTCCTCTGTGTGCTAACTTTCCCAGCTCCAGCTCAAAAACCCCAATGCCCTTCTCTGCTGTGTGGTTTCTCTGTGAGTCCCTGCCCACCAAGGGGGCAGAAACTCAATGTCCTACTGAGGTGGCTCAATCTAGTAAAAGTGAAACTTCTGAATCCAGTATAATCTAATATGCCCAGAGGGACAGACCAGTTTACAAACTTAATCCAGTATCTATTTTTGGAATTCATAAACAATATCAAACTGCCACAGTTACCCACAAAAATCAAATCACAGCATTAATCCTCACATACAGGCAGATCTTTGAGAAATGCTTCAACAAAAAAATCATAAAACAAATAACATTAAGTCAGCCATCTTCAGATTCTCTTTTGTATTGAGTTAATCTTTACATATCTACCATGTGATCATATATATTACTAAACATCACTTCCTGATTTTTAAGGAAGAAAACAATTTTAGGATATGAAATGCAATATATCTGTTATGTTGATATAAAATGTACATACATGTACTTATTACTTTCTATAAATATGCTGTGACAGTTTGAGGCTTTTTGTGGATCCCAGAAAAGATCATTTTCTTGGAGATAATCCATTCCTGTGGGACCCTTTGATTGGATTGGACTCAGTTGGGGGAGTCTTTGATTGGATTGATTTAGTGAGGTGTGACCAAGGGTGAGTCTTGGTCCTCTTGATGAAGTCCTTTATAAACAGAAGATTGAAAACAGATACACACAGAGAAAAAGGTGCAGAGACGAAGAGAAGGAACCCAGGAGCTCAGAGAGGAACCCAGGAGAAAGGAAGCCACAGACTGAGAAGCCAGACGCTGAAGCAACAAGACTCAGGAGTGAAACAGATCTTTCCATATGCCTTGCCATGTGGTAGGAGTCCAGGATCGCCAGCAGCTGGTCTTCAGTGAGATAGCATCTCTGATGATGCCTTGATTTGGGCATTTTCACAGCCTTAGACCCATAAGCTTTTAACCTAATAAATTCCCATTGTAAAAGCCAACCCATTTCTGGTATATTCCTCCCAACAGCTTTTAGCAAACTAAAACACATGCCAAATATGCAAGTCTGATGTGCCATAGTACTTGCCAAGAAGATTCATTTGCCTTTATGTTCTCTGTGGTTCAAAGAAAGAAACTCCAAGTAGAGATAGTGGACTCCCTGAGTTTGGACATGGAATTGATATTCCAAGGAGAACAAGGAATCTAGGGTTTACAGGACACAGTGCCTAAGGGGAGAAAACTGCATAGGCAGACAAATGTAGTGATCTCTACATTGTCCTCATCAAGTATGCAGCAGAGTATTGATCAGTGGTCACAGTGAAGAAACCACCCAAGGTTGAGGGAAAAACACCTAAAAAGATTATAGGGAAATGCTGTATTGTTACAGGATTTTTTCTGTATACCTACAACTTCTCGATTTAAAAAATAAAAGTAAAAAAGATTAGAGGGAATAGTACTGGTACTCACAAAGGGTGGGAAATAGTGCCTGTGTCCACAAATAAGACTGGAAAATCTCACATTTCAAGGGTATTGGGTAGAATATTCAGGAAGTTTTTGCCTCAATAGTGGACAAAAATTAGGCCTAAAGTAAGAACTGTTCAAGATTTCACTAATGGATCATAAAAGCAAGACTTGAAAGGAACAAACTATTTCACAGTAACTTAACTACATCCTAGAATAGAGTTCAAGAAAATGTATAAGTATACAAAAATATTTTGCATACTGAAAGAAAAAATTCACAGTGTCTAGCATCCAATAACAAAATTATCAGGAATGCAAAAAAGTGGAGAAACATGGCCTTTAATGAGGAGAGTTATTAGTCTCTCAATCTATCAAAACTGACCCAAGAATGACATAGCCTAGCAGACTAGGACATTAAAACAGTTACTTTAAATATGTTCC
>JAQZBX010113858.1:0-10066 GCA_029593785.1 Cabassous unicinctus
ATTTTTTTTTAAGTGTAAAATATTTTAATAAGCCAAGGCCATGAGGAATTTTTAGATGTCTTAATTGTGGTCCCCATTCCCACTCCTGTGTTATTTTTGGTTGTCATTTTGTTTTCAGTCTTTTCCAACGTTTTTTGTCCATTTGACTCAGTCTGTTATTGTTTTTATCCTTTTTTTTTTTTTTGGTCAGGTTAACTTACTTGTGGGTGTATTTCCCCCGTAAATTTTTTTCTGATTCCACAGCATTAATGTACTCAACAAATCCTTCTGTGGCAAGAATTGGTTAAAACTATATTTCTTGGTATTGAAGAAATTGTACCTCCATTCCAAAATTTGTTTCATAAGATCACAATTTTAATTGATAAATTCCAGATTTGAGCTATTTCTGTACTGTGCAATAACAATTTTGACAAAGGGTTTAATTTGCTCTTTTATGAATCCATCTACTTGTTTGTCTGAATTTTCAACTGGTATTATGTAAGCTATATGATACAGCTATTTTCCCTATAATTGAAGAGTAGTTTAACATAAAGTGTAACCACAGAATTGTTGATTTTCAGGGAGGTATAATTAGCAAAATGCATGGAATAAATACATATTATCATGAAAACTATATTCATGGAATTTGATTTATTATACTCAATGGCCAGCTCCCTTCATCCATCTCTTTTTGCACAGAATAACCTAAGAGACATATTTCTCTCAAGATAAATTGCTTTTAAAACACTTTTTTTTTTTTAGTATAGTGGCACCTCTTTGGTTAAACTTCCCTGTCTGCTAATGACCACAGGATTGGTGATCATATTTAATCACACTACATAATTTAGAATTAAATTATGTCATTTGTTAAGTTATTTTCTACTGTACTCATTCCCTTCACAACATTAACTTGTGAACTACAGTTTATATATAGTTCAGCTGCCTTTATGGCACAAGATCTCATTTTTAAAACATGGTACCAACTTTCCTTAAGTGTAACAGCACTCTAATTTTTTAGCAGCAATTGTATATTTTTTACATGTTAACAATTTGTGGAACAAAATGCTGTATTTTCTAATTTACACCTAGGAGTTACAATATTTACAAAGGCTTTAGTCTACATATAGAATGACTTTTATTCTCCTCCATGCTACATCTTAAAAGTTAACCCTCCCATCTAATTTCTGATTTGGTGGGGGAAGTGCAGGGCTTTCAGAAAAGGTACCAATGTGTTTTAGATGTAATTCTTGATTTTAAGTGAGTATAAGGCAAGGATAAGACAAAATAATTCTTAGTTCAGGGTATGTTACAGTGCCCCAGGTTAGTTATACAGCTAATAGTACCTATTTACAATCTATAAAAGATGAGGCATTCTAAGGTGCCTGAACCATGTAAGTTTGTAATAGCTGAACAAGAAAAATTAGAGGAAAGACCTGAAGGAAATTTATTTCTCTTAAGAGAAAATTCCAATATCTTCAAGCTAAACAGTTGAATCTATTACAGATAATAATGTCCACTATCTCAGCCCTCCATAGTTTGCAGTGATGGGACCATCATTTGTGCTTTCTGTGTGGTAGCTGGATAATATTGGGTAGCCAAATTTTTCAGTTGTATGTGCCTCCTAAATAAAAACAAAACAAAAGAGGAAAGCACTAGTTATTGTAAAGACTTGCAGACATGAGACAGAAACTCTCCTGCATGTTTTGTAAACAGATATCATTCTCATTTTCCAACCAAGCACATGCCATTCAATTTTCTTTTCATCACACTATTGTATAAAATAGCAACACTGAAAGGGGTAAATAATTGTTGTACACACTTTGAACTGTTTTGCATGGTCTTATTTGAAATAATTGGTGTAAGAATCTTGACTTTTTTATATTTGGAAACATTGAATAAAAATGGAAATAGTAAAAGCATAGTAAAAGAACAGATGTGGCTCCAGCAGTTGAGCACCTGCTTCCCACATGAGAGGTCCTGGGTTCAGTTCTGGTGCGTCCTAAAATAGAAAAAAACAACAGGCAAACAAATGGAAAAACCAGCTCAGAGGAGCTGATGTGGCTCAGTGGTTGAGTGCCGACTTCCCACATATGAGGTCCTGGGTTCAATCCCGGGCTGAATACTTAAAAAAAAATGTTAAGGAGAAAGAAGGATGAAGGGAAGACATGAACAACATCAGTAATAACTATACTGACTCCCTCTTGAATATTGTATATTCTTAACTTGAAGAGGAGAATCAAAGTTTCCCTTGTTAACTTCACAAAATCAAGGACTCAAAATTGGTTTAACCCATTTTTATATGACATACGATTTGACAATGTCTGCACAAGAAAAAGGAAGCATTATTATCATGTTGTGTAAACAGGTCAATCATGGTTTGATTTATAAAATCCTGGGCATATCTGTGGCATCACAAGCAAAGCCATTAGGGACACATTCCTTACCATCCAGTGACAGCAGATGTCCAAAGGTAATTCCATGAGATAATGATCTCCAGAGTACTGCAAATACTCTGGCTTTTTTGGGACTTGGAAATATTGCTTAGTGACATTGCAATGACAGATACAGGCCAATTTGTATCATCATAAGGCATGCAGAATTGTGTGGAATAGAATGTGGTCCACAATGTGACTATGGTCCATGTTTAGTGGCAAAGCCCCAGGATGTGTTTATCAATTGCAATTAATATGCCACACTAATGAAGGATGTTTATGTGGGAGATTGTGGGAGGTGTGGGAGATGTGGTGTATGGGAATCCCTGTATTTTATTGTGTAAAATTTATGTAATCTAAGTATCTTATTTTTAAAAATTTAAAAAAAAGAAGCTAACAAAAAAAAATAATAAATGGTACAACTGCTGTGGAAAACAAAAAAGTAGCTAGTTTTGATTTAGAGCCAGAATAAGAGAAGATTTTACAATGGCTTCAGGTCTATGTGTAGGGGTCAGGTAGACATGCTGTTTGGAGACCATGTTACCTGTTGCAGAAATGAGGGTGACAAATTTTATGATTACTTCTTAATTTGTATGTGAACATATACAGGTATGAAATATATTTCTTTTATTCCATCTCCTTATCATATGTGCTGTGTTAAATTTGTGTCATTAGCATTCAAGTTACAGGATGTCAAGGACAAATGTGAGCTGAAACTTAAGACTTGTAATATTCATGCATCTATGTCAAAAATGTACTGTGTTGATAATGGGGAAGTATGGAAGTGTGCCAAATGTAGACTCTGGACCATGGTTAGTGGTAATAGTCTGTTGATATTATCTCACAGTCTGTAACAAATATTCCACCATGCTGGGTTGTTATGAAGTAAGGGTATTGTATCAGAATTCTGTACATGTGCATGACTGCTTTGTAAGTTCACAACTTTTAATTAAAAAATATTTAAAAAATAATAATAGAGTGGGTTGGGGGAAAATAAACCAAATGTTAAAATAAGGACTATAGTTAGTAATAAGATTTTGAAAATATTCTTTCATAATTTGTAGCAAATATATCACAACAATGCAAGGTGTTGGTGCTGGGTTGATGTATAGAACACCTGTATGATATTATACATGTTTACTTTGTAAATTCACAATTTTACTATACACTTATTGTTTATGTATGTTTATGTATGCATAATCATAATAATAATTGGGTGGGTTGGGGAAAATACACTAAATATAAGATACTTTGGTTAGTGGTAAAATTTTGAAGATGCTCTTTCATCATTTGTTAAAAATATTTCACAACCATGCAAGGTATTGGTGGTGGGGTGAGTTGTGGGAGCCCCTGTATGTTATTGTGCATGTTTTTTTTTTGTAGGCTCACAACTTTACTATATACTTCTTGTTTATGTATGTTTATGTATGAGTGATATACTTCAATAAAATTTCTAAATAAAAAAATTTGAAAAGCTGAGGAGCCAGGAATAACCAAAAATGTCTTCCATAATGAACAATGTTGGAGGACTCTCATTTCCTGACTTTAAATATTATTACCTAGCTAAATTGGAAAAAACAGCAAGATACTATCATGAAGATAGACAGATTGACCAACAGAACTGAATCTGGAACTCAGAAATTGAACCTCACATCTAAAGTCAAGTGACTGTTGACAAGGCAGTTAAGCCCACCCAGCTAGGACAGAACAGTCTATTCAACAAATTGTGCTGGAAGAATTGGATATCCATATCCAGAATAAAGAAAGTGTACCCCATCAATACCTTATACAAAAATTAATTCAAAATGGATCAAGAACCTAAATATAAAAGTTCCAACCAAAAACCTTCTAGAAGAAGATGTAGGAAACATCTTCAAGATATTGTGGCATGTGGTAGTTTCTTAAATTTTACACCCACAGCATGAGCAACAAAGAGAAAACAGATAAAATTAAACCTATTGTTCTTCAAAAGACTTTGACATGAAAATTAAATGGCAGCCTATTCAATGTGAGAAAATATTTGGAAACAACATACCTACTAAGGGTTTTATATCTATTTTATATAAAGAGATCACACAATTCAAGGAAAAAATATAAGCAACCAAATTAAAAATATAGACAAAAGACTTGAATAGACATTTCTCCAAAGAAGTTATACAAATGACCAAAGAGCACATGGAAAATATGCTCAACATCACTATCTATTAGTTAAATGCAGATGAAAACTACAATGAGATACCATTTCACACATTATAGATTGGTCATTTTTAAAAATATTTTTATTTTTAAAGAAGCTTTAGATTACATAACCAGTTACATAAAAAATATAAGGGATTCCTATATTACCAACTCCTCCAGCTCCCACATTTTCCCACATTAACAACATCTTTCATTACTGTGGTACAATTCTTGCAATTGATGACACATATTGAAGCATTGCTACTAACCATGGGCTATAGTTTATATTAGAGTTTTCAATCTGCCCTGCACAATTTTATAGGTTATGACAAAATGTATAATGGCTTGTGTCCATCATTGCGATTCCATGCCAGATGATTCCAATATCCCAAAAATGCCTCCAGGTTACACCTATTCTTCTCTCTTCCTGCCCTCAAAATTTCTGGTAGACACTGCCTTTATATCAATGATAAACGTTCTTCCATTACTAGAATAATAATGTCTATAATAGAATAATAATAAATCAACTTTAGTCCATTGTTCATTCCCCAGTCTTGAGGATTTGGGGATGGTGAAGATTACTCTGCTTCTAGTTGAGTGGGGAATTAGATCCCATGGGGCAGATGGATAGAACTATCTTGCTTGCAGTTGCAGACAATCTCTGTTCATTGTGATGGGAATTGCTCAATATCATTTCCTTTTTATTTGTCCTGGGAAAGCCCAACTGAAGAGTAGGTGTTGCAACTGTACTGAGATTCAGGCCTCACCCATCACATGAAGAGACCAAAGATTTAAGTCTCTGGGACATATATTTAACAAGTATAGTGCTAAATATAGGTTCAAAAAAAGGGGGTAGAAGAGCCATGTGTAGGGAAGCCATAAATGAGTCTAACTCTGTTATACTGGGGTGCATAAAGTCCAAAGTAAGGCTCACTCTTCAGGGTGCCAAATTCCTGAGTGTGTCAGCCCTGGTTATAGTGTCTGGATGTCTCTAGAGACTTCAGGAGCCCCACTATTTGAGGCACTGTTTACTGTGACAGGCAATGATATCCTGCAGAGATGTGTATATGCATAACCTCTGGAATGACCTCCTGACTCATTTTGAAATTTCTTAGCCACAAAACCTCATTTGTATTTATGATTTTCCACTTTTGGTCACAGTCTTTTTTGAGATGCATTGCTAGCAGGCACTTGGTAATAATTCCTTGGTGCCAGGGAGGCTCATCACCAGGAGTCATGACCCATGCTAGAGAGAAGATAATGTGTTTTTTTCAAGGGCAAGCAAGACAGTTCCGTCCATCTGACCCATTGAACCTAAGCCCCCTCTCAATTATAAACAGAGTGAGTATCACCATCCCAAAATCATCAAGACTGGGGAATGAACAGTGGACTAAAGTAGACTTATTTTCCATTATAGACTCATTATTATTCTAACAAAGGAACAACTTTTTTCATTGATATGAACATAGTGGTCATCAGAGGTTCTGAGGAGTGGGTGGGAAGAATTGGTGTAATATGATAGCATTTTCAGGACATTGGAATTGTCCTGCATGACATTGCAATGATGGATATAGGCCATTATATATTTTGTCATAATCTCAAAAATTACTCAGACTGAATGTAAACTATAATACATGGTTAGTAGCTATGCTTCAATATGTTTTCCTCAGCTTTAACACATGGACCACACTAATGAAGGGTGTTGTTAATGTGGGAAAGTGTGGGAGGGGAGGCAGTGAGGCATATAGGAATCCCTTATATTTTTAATGTAACATTTATGTAATCTAAAGCATCTTTAAAAATAAAAAAGTTAATTAATAAAAAAATACAAAAATAAAATGATGTGAAATCAAATGAAAATGAAGCTGTTGAAGGCTCTTTCTCATACAGGAAGAAAGCTTGTGAGAGCTGGATTATTTGTTCAACAAGAGGAACGCTCCTTCAGGCATTTGCTCATTGGCTACTTCCTTCTATCAGCCTGGAGATATCTAGCAGAACTGAGGGTCTGCTCAAGTCTGCCCATGAGCAAGGCCACATGCTGCATCTCTGTCTGGGCTGCTTGAGTCTCTGGACTTCAGGTGTTGGACAGGCTGCAAATGCCCTGCCACCCTCCACTACCAGCCACTGAGCCCTTCCGTTGGTCCCCACTACTTCTTCTCCTCCAACCTGCAGTACATCCTCCACCTTTTGCAGATCCTCAGGGAAACTTTCTCCTGGGACTGACTTCCCTTCCAGTGTCTCTTAGTCTTTCCTTACTTGCTTTCTCAGGCTAGACCCCAAGTATCAGCCCTGGCTTTTTGCCTGACCTCAGGCATGACACTGAGCTCTCCAGGCCAGAGTTTTCTCCTCTGTGCATTGGAGTTCAGATCTTACCATTTCAGACAGTATGCATCTTAAGATCCTGAAGAAAAGGTGAAAAATGTTCAAGTAATGTGTAGAAATAATTTGTGTGGGCAAGTCAGGGGAATCATGCAGTAATCAGGACACAGGTGCTTAAACATGGCTGATGGTGACAGCAAAGACCTAGGGCTCTTCCTCCAAGCCTGATATGGTCTATAGGGTGAAGATCATCCAGGACAGCTGTGGCATGATATACTGATCTGCACTGTCATGACATGGCTATGGGTTGTCTATGCAGAATTCGTGGTGACATTTGTCATGTTGCTGCCTTCCAAAGACTGTTGGTACTCTTTGGTCAGCAGAATCTTACAGTAATATTGTAATATTTTCCAGCATTGGAAAGAGGATTTTTTTTTCAATATTAAGGGACAACAATAAGGAGTATGGAATTTTTCCTTTTGGAATAATGAAAATGTTCTAAAATTGATTTAGGTGATGATAGCACAACTCTTTAATGAAAATGAGAGCCACTAAATGTATGCTTTGAATGGATTTTAGAAAACATGGGGCCTTGTAACACAGAGAATCCATTGGTGGTTGATGGACTGTGGTTAACAGGAAAAATATGAGAATTTTTTTTCCTGAATGATAACAAATATATAATAACCGGGTGTGTTGGGCAAAAACACACCAAATGTAGGATACATGCTATAGTTAGTATTAATATTTTGATAATGTTCTTTCATTGTTCTAACAAATGTTTCACAACAATGAAAGGTGGTGGTGGAGAGATGTATGGGAGCCTTGTATGGTGATATGTATGTTTGTTTTGTAAATTCACAAAGTTTACTATAAATTTGTTGTTTATGTATGTTCAAGTATGAATAATATACTTCAATAAAAATTTATTTTAAAACCTATAGAAAAGCGTTAACAGACTAAATTAACTGGAAAAGTTTTGAATCGGGAAAATGCAGCTTCAAAGCGACATAAAAGAAGCTTCTGAAACCATTACTGTATCTTTCCATCATCCCTTCCCCAAGGCAGTTTGGAGCAACCCCCTGCCAGAATTTTCCCTCTAGGCAAAAGCAGTGTGAGACAATGGAAGTAATATAAGAAACACTTGAGTCAGGCAGCCTGTGACAAATATTTACCTGCTTTAAGTCCTCAGGTGGAACACGTGAGAGAGAAAGATTGATTCCTGGAGAGTTGAGCTAGCATCAAAATTACTGTAAATGGTAGAACTCCTTAGCCCACCAGCAAGCACAATCCCAAGAAAAGACACAGACCCATAAAAGACAAGGAGGACCCTGCACTTTTCATTCACCTTGAGTTAATATTCATAATAGAAGGCTTGAATGCTGAAGGAGAACACTGTCTTAGTTTGCCACAGGGCTTCTGATACAAAGTATTAGAAATAGGTTGGCTTTTATAATGGGATTGATATTTACTGTAAAAGTTTATGATTCTAAGGCGAGGAAATGTCCAGATCAAGGCATCATCAGAGATGCTTTCTCACTATCATCAACTAGTGTTGATACTAGTATCCTGCCATGTGGCAAAGATGGCTGGCACTCTCTGCCGTCCCCTCCAGAAGTTTCCATTTCCTGGATGCCAGCTGTGGGCAATCAGTCATAGGGCTTGTTTTTGTCTGGGCCTCCTCTCTCAGTCTTGGGTTCTCCTCTTTCTTCCCAATGTTCAGCTGTGAGCTACCAGGCATATGGCTCATCTCTTCCTGGGCCTCAGGTCTTTGAGCCTTTTGCAGCTTCTCTCCTAGAGCTCAGCTATGGGCCAACCTGGAGACCTTTCTCATACATTGCAAAATCAAATATGGCAGCTTCCTTTCTTTCTGTGTGTCTCTCTCTCTATTTGTCTCTGTTTCTATCAAACCCAGCAAGAGGCCAGAGACCTAAACTGGCTCATGCCTCACTGAAAAAGTTCAATCAAAAGCCCCCCACCCCATGAATGGATTATTTTTAAAAAAAGCATAATTCTTCTCCTTTTGGGTTTCATAAAAGAACATCAAACTGCCACACTGATCAAATCACAGCTGATTTTCAAAGACGATGAAAGGTTATTTTTACATTGGTTTGTTTAGTTTTGTTATCTCCAGGCACTCAATAAAATCTCCGTAATATAACTACCTGGATACAACTCAAGATACAGACAGCATAGTGATAAAACTGCAAAGTTCACATTTTAAATTATTACTGTAACAATGTGCATTAAAATATTATATGACAAAGAGACAGGAAATGATGGCCCATCCAAAGAAAGAGGATAAAATTCAAAAAACATCAATGAAAAATATCAGAATGTGGACATACTCTACAAAGACTTAAATATGTACATATATATTCAGGATATGCAAGGAGATGAGGGAAAATACTGAGAAAGAACTAAACTATATCAGGAAACATAAATGAGTAATACGAGAATCTCAATAAAGACATAAATTTTAAAATGAACCAGAAAGAACTATTGGAGTTGAAGATTACAATAGCTGAAATTAAAAATTCCCAGAAGGAATTCAACAGGAGATTGAACCTGATAGAAGAAAGAATCCATGAACTTGAAGAAAAATTAAAATGAGTAAATTTTAACTCATTCAGAGGAACAGAAAGGAAAAATAATTAGAAAAAGTTAAAATAGCCTGTCAAACACCGTCAGGCATACTGATGTGTGCATTATAGAAGTTGCAGAGAGAGAGGAAAGATAGAAAGGGGCAAAATGAATATTCAAAGAAATAGTGACAGGAAACTCATCAGCCATTGTAAAAGATGTGGATACACACATCCAAGAAAGTCATCAAACATCATACAATATAAAATCGAGGAGAACTATCCTCAGACATATGGTGGTGAAATTGTCAATGCAAAGGGCAAGGAGAGGATGCTGAAAGCTTCAAGAAAGCCCAAATTAGATTAAGTGCTGATTTCTCATCAGAACTATGGGAGCAAGGAGGCAGTGGTTGAAATAAATTTCTGAGAGAAAATAATTTTCTCCCTGGAATTTTATTTCCTGTGAGACTTTCTTTTAAAAATGAGGGAGAGGTTAAAACATTCTCAGATAAAGAGAACCTGAGGGATTTCATTAACATTATACCTGCCCTACAGGTAATACCTAAAGAATCCTTC
>JAQZBX010113859.1:0-10067 GCA_029593785.1 Cabassous unicinctus
CTTATGAAAGAGTTTTGTAATCCCATTTCTAAGATAAGTTTTTCCATTATTGCCAGCTTTTCTCCGTGGAACTTCCCAGTTCCAGGTTCCAATTCCAACCAACCCTAGGAAACTAACTTCTGGTTTCACAATGTTGCTAAGCAAGGAAACCTCAGCACGGATCGCCATGTTATCGCGAGACTTAATCAAATTGATCATGTGACATCGAAGATGGCGGCGCCCAGCGAGGTAGAGGAGGAGGCGGCCGCTTACTTGGTAGTGAGCGGTATCCCTTCGGAGTTGCGCTCGGCCCAGCTACGGAGCTACTTTAGCCAGTTCCGGGAGCAACGCGGTGGTGGCTTTCTCTGTTTCCACTACCGGCATCGGCCTGAGCGGGCCCCTTCCCAGGCTGCTCCCGACTCTGTCCTGGCTCCTACCTATCCTGCCGCTGAGGGCCAGGTTCTCGCCCAGACTTCCGCCGCCAACACCCGCTCTCTCTCTGCCCGGGAATCTGCTCCGGTCCAGACTCGCACCTGCTGCTGCGTCATCTCGGTACGGGGGGCGGCTCAGGCCCAGAAGTTTCTTCGCATGTACTCGGGGCGCCGGTGGCTGGATTCTCAGGGGACTTGGCTGCCGGGTCGCTGTCTCATCCGCAGACTTCGACTACCTACCGAGACCTCAGGTAAGAGTGAGAAAGATAATTGATTGGGCCGACAGGCCTTGGAACAGAGGCACCTTTCCTGGGTAGTGGTGAGGCAAAGTCGGGCCTCTGGTTACGACTCATTAGGAGTTTAGGTCATTTCTTGTCACAGCGTCAGGCTCAATTTGCACGTTAGTTTAACACAGTAAAAAATAAACACCGGAGAGGTCTATTCAGATGATCTTCCGTTTTCCAATTTATTGGGTCCCTACTGATACCCTTTTCTCCACCTGAGGAGCTGTGTTAGCACTGACACAGAAAGAAAAATGGAAATCAGGTTTCTAACCCTCTAATTGTTTTTCTCTCTTGTACTCTCTTCATGTTCCCCAACCTGTCCTCAGACTTGGCAAGATGCAAATGAAGAGACAATATTTTTTCTCTGGACAGCTCCTTTATTCATGTGAATCACTTTGATGGGAAAACAGGAAACACAAAACAGAGTCTTCCAATTCGTTCATTCAACAAATGGTTATACTGCTAGATCTAGTGTGTCTCTATCTTGGTATGCAAAGAACAGTTTGACACAGTCTTTGCTCAGAAGAGACAGAGGAAGACACACTTGTATAAAGGAATTGTCAGACATATCATTCTAATAGTTAACATTTACTGAGCTCTCCCTATGTACTAGCACTCCTGTAAGCCCTTCATTTCCTTATTGACTTCTCACAACAAACCTGTGAGGTAGGAACCATTGTTATTTTTATTTTATAGGTGAGGAAACTGAGAGGTACAGAAGTTATGTTAGTTGCCCAAGATTACAGAGCTAGTAAATGGCAGAGCCACAGTACAAACTCAGGCAGACTGAGCCTCTGCTCCTTATCACTGAGTGCTGTGAGATGATATTGGAGGGAGAATCCAATTTCCTAGAAGGATCAGGAAGTGACGATTTTAAACTGGGTCTGGAAAGATAAATAGGAGTTTGTAAGGAAGAATGATGTTCAAGGTAAATGGCATTTGCAGAGACACTGAGATGAGAAAGCCCCTGAAACTTTCAAGGAATAGTAAATCACTCAGTGTGGCTAAAGTACATACTATGAGGGTGTGGAGGGGGTGGGTTTGGTGGCAGTTGAGGCCTGAAAGGTTAGCAGGAGCCAGCTCTGGAAGAAACGTGTGTCCTTGGCCGAGGTGTTGAGAAATGTGAAGAAATTGCTAGGTGGGTCTGGTCAGGGAAGGGAGGAGGGAATTCTGGAGAACTTGGAAAGAGAAGAATGGCATTAGGCTAAAGGATTTAAAGCTTGAATGATTTCTGGCCCAAGTGTTGCTGGAGGCATCTGGGTTTCAAGATACATTCTTCTTCTTCTTCCCAAGGATTGGGCTCCTTTCCCTTCAAGACCCGAAAGGAGCTGCAGAGTCAAAAGGCCAACGGTGAAGCCTTCACCCTGGCCGACCTGAGACAACTGCCGGAGCTGAACCCACCGGTGCTGATGCCCAATGGAAATGTGGGGACTCCCCTGCGTGTATTTTTGGAGTTGATCCAGGCCTGCCGCCTACCCCCCCGGATCATTACCCAGCTGCAGCTCCAGTTCCCCAAGACTGGGTCCTCCCGGCGCTATGGCAACGTGCCTTTTGAGTATGAGGACTCAGAGACTGTGGAGCAGGAAGACCTTGTGTACACAGCTGAGGGCGAGGAAATACCCCAGGGAGCCTGCCTGGCAGATAGAACAGCCAGTCCCTGTGGAGAGCTGGAGGAGGAAGAGGGAAAGGAGGAAGAAGAAGAATCTCACTCAGATGACGTGAGTAGAGTGAGGCCATTCTGTCCTTGCTGGCAGCTTGGAGAGGCCAAGGCATTAATAATAGCTCTCTTCAATTGTATATTACAAGTGTTCTTAAGTTGGGGTCCTCAGGAGAGCTCCAAGGAACATGAGAACGCCACGAAATTGAACGTAAAACTGCATTTTCAGGGACATATATGCATTTATTTAGGGAGAGGCAGGGTCCACAGATTTTATCAGAAGATTCTCAAAGGAGTCCTCTTTGATTCCCTCCATGGAAAGTAAAGAGGGTCCCTTTTCATAGATGAAAACCTGCCTACCAAGAGATGTGCAATGACTTGTCTGAGGTCATCTAAGGAAGTAGAAGTAGAGCTGGGGTGTAAACCCAGTACCTCTCACTGCTTCTCTAACCTCTGTGTGCTTTCATTGTGTAGCTGAGAAGTCACCTCTATTTTCTGACCTTGAGCCTGTGGGTTGAACGCTAGCCTCCACTCTAACCTTGTTATTAGTGAAATAGACATCTTTTCTATCTCTTGCTCCAAACTTGGTTGTCCATCCATTAAATCAGATGTGGTGCATTTTGTTGGGGAATTTTTTTTAATGCATACTCTGAAAAAAAAAACCTAATTCACTCATGCCTTCAAAGTTCCCAGCTCAGAGTTGCTAATACATGACCACATCCTTAGTGTAGTACCGTCCTGATTTTTCTCCACTACCTGCTATTCCTCTTGGGAATTTAACTGGTACATGGGTACCAGTGTTTCAAACTGGGAGGTCATTCCATCATTCTACAAGCCCCATCAAGCATTTGTAAGACAGAGGATTTTCTAGGGTTCCAAAGACATATTAAGACCTACTTCCTGCCCTCAAAGCAACTAAATCTCCCTGAAGAGAGAGAACCAGCATCTGGAGAGCTGTGTGGCAACCTGGGTTTGAACACTGACTTCCATTCTCTTGGGCACATCACTACTCCTTTGAACCTAGGTTTTCTTGTCTGTAGAACAGGAGTAAGGGTACTTTTCTCAAAGGGTTGTTGGGATGATTAAAGGAGCTAAGAAATGTGTCGGCCTGATACACAGTAGGCAATAAGTGTTAGTTGTCTCTTCTTTCCTTGTGAAATAATGTGTAAAGGGCTACAAAGTGTACTGATTAGCACTGAGAAGTTCAGAGATGGGTGTGAGTGCTGTGGGTCCAAGTGTAGTGGGCCTTTACATAGGCTGCAGGACTTGAAGGGTGAGGATGAGGAAGATTTAGATAAGTGGAGAAGAGAAGGTTATGGAGATACTTCAGGCAGAGGGAACAACATGGCCAAAAACACAGAGATGAAAATGAGAAATGATGAAAATGAGCCAGGCTCATGAGGAGGAGAAAAGCAAAGTATGTTGAGAATCAAGGGATGGAGAGATATGTTGAGCAAAGCCTCAAGTGCCAAATACATGCCGCTCCTCAGAGGAATCTGAAAGCATGGTGTCACGAGCCTGGTCTCATGTACCTCCTCTGCCCTGAGCTGCCCTCCTTCTGGGCATGACGTCAGGAAGCTAGACAGGTAATTCACCTCTCCTCACCTTCCCCAGGACGAAGACCGGTGTGAGGAGTGGGAGCGGCATGAAGCACTGCATGAGGATGTGACCAGGCAGGAGCGTACAACTGAACGGCTCTTTGAGGAAGAGATTGAGCTCAAGTGGGAGAAGGGTGGCTCCGGCCTGGTGTTTTACACCGATGCCCAGTTTTGGCAGGAGGAGGAAGGAGGTAATACTAGCCCAAGCCAGGGCAAGGGTGATCCCTGCTGCATTATCTCAGGGTTCTCTGTTCCATGCCAAATTCCGAATGGCCGTGTCAAAGGAGAGATTGAAAAATATAAACAAAAACCCCAAGTTCAGAAACATGTGTCTAACTCTAGATTTCACTCTCAGCAGAACTGAATATCCTTAGCCCACTCTGTTGGATGCTTTTTTGTCTCTGCAGACTTTGATGAACAGACAGCTGATGACTGGGACGTAGACATGAGTGTGTACTACGACAGAGGTAACGGGCCATGGTTGCAGTACTGGGAGGTGGAACTGGGCTTGGCCTTGCAGTGACAACTTTGCCTGACCTGCTTGGCGGAGGCTGAGATGGGCAGGGAAGGGGCCAGTTCCCTTGGGGTAGCCCACAGAGAGGATTCCCTTCTTAAAACATCTCTAGTTAAGTGCATTAAGTGCTTATGTGGGCAGAAACTTTTCCCACAATCTTTGTGGAAAAGGAAGGACATGTGGGATAGCCCTCAGGGAGCTCTAGGTCTGATGGGCAGGCCCTGCTAGAGAAGGTCAAGAGCTCAGGTTCTGGTTAAGAGTTTAGATTCTGGAGCCAAAACTAACCTGCCAGCTCTCTGACCAGCTGTCATTTGTTGGCCCTCTGACTTCTCTGCTCCACAATCACCTCATCTGTAAAATGGTAGAGACACAGTTCCTACTCTTGGTGAATGAGAGAGAGAAGATAATATAACAGATCTCCATAAAAATGAGTAAATAAATCATGTGAGGAGGTCCTAGAAAACTGATCCCCCCTCATTCTGCTGGGAGGGATCTTCCCCAAACTGGGCTGTTTCCTCAGACGGTGGAGACAAGGATGCCCGAGACTCTGTCCAAATGCGTCTGGAACAGAGACTCCGTGATGGCCAGGAGGACGGCTCTGTGATCCAATGGCAGGTGGGCACCTTTGAGCGCCACACCAAGGTAAGCACGATGCCCAGACTATCAACCCCTCTTTTTCCCTTCCCAAACCCCATTCCCACACCCCACCCCCCAACACAGAAAGCCCATCTCTCAGTCTTGTTTCTTCACTCTGCAGGGCATTGGGCGGAAGGTGATGGAGCGGCAGGGCTGGGCCGAGGGCTGGGGCCTGGGCAGCAGGTGCTCAGGGGTGCCCGAGGCCCTGGATAGTGACGGCCAGCACCCGAGATGCAAGCGTGGATTGGGGTAAGTGTTCCTAAGGGGCTTCCCTGGGGACCCATGCCAGCTTTAGCTGTTCTCTGGTCTTCCCCTTCCCAATGGTTTTGGGATAAGTACTGAAGACTTCTAGGGGATGAATGTCAAAGCAGTTAGAAAGAAAAAGTAGGTCTGGCACTTTTTTTTTCTTTTTTTTTTTTAAGACCAATCTTCAAGTCTTGACAGGTTTTTGATCCCTCTTGGCATGACTCTCCCAGTCTGAGGAGTGTGGACTTGATTTGATGTGATTGCCATTAGGGAGTCACTCCCTGGTTGCTGGCACTGACTGTCAGTGGATGGATGAGGGGGCTGAAGAGCAAAGATAGAGATTGAAAGGCTCTGCCTTTGGGAGAAACCAGATATTTAACAGCTGCATCCCTGTCCCTTCCCAAGCCCTGCTTTTTTGGAGGTTTAAAAGAGAGCAGCCTTCAGTGAGAGTGTTTCTTTATCCAGGTACCATGGAGAGAAGCTACAACCGTTTGGTCAACTGAAGAAGTCCCGTAGAACTGGCTTGGGGCTCATTTCCACTATCTATGATGAGCCCCTACCCCAGGACCAGGGGGAGTCACTGCTCCGCCGCCAGCCACCCACTAGCATGAAGTTTCGGACACATATGGCCTTCGTGAGGGGTTCCAGCCGTGCCTTGGACAGCCCCTCAGAGCCTGAGTGACAGGGTCAGGGGCTGCCTTGGTCAGGATCAAGTAGCAGGATGCAGCTCTCTGCCCCAACCTTATATACCAATGAAGCAGAAGGAAGTCTGGGAGCAGCAGACAGAATCTGCTCAGCTTGTTCAGGATGCTTTGTTCTTAACTTGCCTTCTCGTTTTCTACCTCAAGGTGATTTTCACAAAAAGTCCCCTCACACCCCTTTGTTATTAGGGCTTAGTGACTTCTCATTGGTCTTCTAATCTCACGTCCCTCTATTTGGTCTTGCCTCTGTAAGTACTTTGAAAAGTTGTAGTGCCTGAGGTCATCGGCACACCCTTCCTTGCGAGGTCTGAAAGGGGTCACCATGGAAGTCCAAGAGAAGGAAAAAGACCTGGAAAAGGAGATTTGTAGGGTACGGGAGAAATGGTCCTGGGACCAGCCCTCCACTGCCATCGGTCTCTCTGCCCCTCCTAGCCTAGGATCGGGCAGCGGAGACCCCGCGGGAGAATGTCCGGGTCTGCGACGTATGGGGAGAATAAAGAAGTTTACGACTGGAGTTCTCTGTTTTTCTTTCCATTTGGCCCTGGAGGAAGGTGGGCGAGATCCCAAGATGAGGCTCCAGAACTCGGCGCCCGGCCTCTCCCTCGGTGGCGTGGAAATGCGGCTGCGTCGCCCCGCCCCGGGGCTCCGTGCTGCGTGGCCGCCGTGAGGGCGGGACTTCCCCTCTGGCCCTTGCCTTTTCCGGCGTCGTCCGGAAGTCGAGCGCTGGCCGTGATTAGTAGTGGGCGGTTTGCTCAGCTTGCACCGCTTTGGGCGCCGCCGTTCTGCTTTAGGCGGTCCCCGGGCCTCCCTGCCGGCCCTCTGCGAAGTGCACGTTGAGGATCCCCTCGCCGTTGTGCCTGTTCCCGGCCGGGTTTTCCCGCTGAGCTTCCGTGGTCTTCACTGGTCTGCGGTCCCTCCATGGCGGAGCCCGCCACGGCCTTCGGCCAGGCGGTGATCGGTCCGCCGGGATCCGGGAAGACCACGTACTGCCTGGGCATGAGTGAGTTCCTGCGCGCGCTGGGCCGGCGCGTGGCCGTGGTGAACCTAGACCCGGCTAATGAGGGTCTGCCGTACGAGTGCGCCGTGGATGTGGGCGAGCTGGTGGGGCTGGCCGACGTGATGGACGCGCTGCGGCTGGGGCCCAACGGCGGCTTGCTCTACTGCATGGAATACCTGGAGGCCAATTTGGACTGGCTGCGTGCCAAGCTCGAGCCCCTCCGCGGTCATTACTTTCTCTTCGATTGCCCCGGCCAGGTGGAGCTCTGCACGCACCACGGCGCCCTGCGCAGCATCTTCTCCCAGTTGGCGCGGTGGGACCTCAGGGTGCGTTTGGGTTGGGCAGACCCATTGTGCAGATGGAGGAACCGAGGTTTAGGGAGGAGGCCAGGTGCCACGCCCCCATGTCACCCGGTGAGGTAGGGGCCAAGTCACTTTGGAGTAAAAAGTGTGTGAGTTAGAATTCTGGCGTTGCCACTGATTGTGTGTATCTGGATAAATCAGTTCATCTCTCTGAAACTCAGTTTTCTCGTTAATAAAATGGATGTGTTATACCCAACTAGGGGTTATTAGAATTATGGAAGGGGTTATGTAGAAAGTGGCATGGTGATTGTTGTTGTGAATTGGTGGGCAAATAGGTGCAAAGAATGGAGTTAGATGCAGTGGGAAGTGAACCAGTTGCCCACTGGGAGGCTCAGTGCTAGACATCTTATCTTGTAAGAAAAAAATGCTCCTCCTCTGGAGGCTAGGGTGGCTATTAGCATGAAATAGAAGCAGGAGGAGACTAATGGAGACGGTTTGCACTCTGTCCTCAGGAACCCCCAATCTGATGGGATGACCTAGGCCCTGATATTCCTGGTCTCGCCAGGCCTCTCTCACTTTGTCTCTTTCTCTCCTCCCAGCTGACTGCTGTCCACCTGGTGGATTCTCACTACTGCACAGATCCAGCCAAGTTCATTTCAGTACTGTGTACCTCCCTGGCCACCATGCTGCACGTGGAGCTGCCCCACGTCAACCTTCTCTCCAAGATGGACCTCATCGAGCACTATGGAAAGCTGGGTAAGGGCTCCTGAGCCTGTCAGGCAAGGAGCAGGCAGTGGCTGGGTAGGAGTGAAGCAGAGATTTTGGCTGAAGGAAGCTACCTCCAGGAAGTCTGATGATAGGAGACACAGGCAGGTCCTGGCCCTTGGCCCATTTATTTTGTGCCACTCTGCCCGATAGAGCTACAGATGGTGATATGTATTATGAAGGAACTAAAACAAGGTGCTTTGACAGTGAGTGGCTGGGAGTGAGGGGACTCCTCTCTAAGGCAATGACATCTTCCTAGAGAGATCTGAATGACAAGAAGGAGCCAGCCAAGGGAGGACTTGAAGAAGTGCTGGTAGGGGTGAAGGCCCTTGGGCAGGAAAAAGCTTTCTGTGTTCAAGGAAAAGGGGGGATGAGGGTGGGGAAGAGTCCAGATTAGCTAGATAGTGGTCCAGGAAAGTGGTAGGAAATAAGGAGTCGGCAGGGGCCAGACTCTGTATACTGTAAGCACAGAGGAAAGCCATTGATGAATATTAAGCAAGGGAGTGGCATGATCTGAAAAGATCATTTTGGCTGCTTTGTGAAGAATGGATTGAAAGGGGCCAGAGTGAAAGCAAAGATAAGTTAGGAGGTTTTTGGCAGCAGCCCAAGCATTGGTAGTAGACATGGAGAGAAGTGGATAGATTCAAAACTTACCCAAGAAGTAGAATTGATGAGATTTGCTTGGGGTTGGAAAAGGTGGGTAAAAGGAGACAGGAATTGAGAGTGACACTTAAGTTTCTGACCAAGCCAGGGGAAAGGTGTGAGTGCCACTTGTCAAGGGTGGAGGGAAGACCGAGGGAAATGTTGGCTGTTACAAGGCAGGGCAGTTGTCCAGGGGCCCAATAGCCAGCCTTTTTTATTTCTTGCCAAATTAGTGCTCTCTAGAGCTGGAGGCAGCAGAACTCTTGCTAACATCTCCAGCCACAAAGGAATTTAAAGAAGAGCAGCTAAAAGGACCAAGCATAAGCAGGGAAGGAGGTTTTTGGGAAAGTGACAAGTCAGGGGCCTTGTTCAGGGAGGCCCACTGGCTGCCAGTCAGGACATGGAGGCATGTCAGCACTGTGGAGGGCGCACTGCAGCCCAGTGTCTAGGTCCATCTCTTGGCAGGCTCCAAAACCACATTTTATCTGTGCCCAGATTTGCAGTCCTCCCAAGCCCCTCTCCCTTTCACAGCCCCCAACCCAGATGGATCTATGGTGTTTCTCTCCAGCTCTGACTCTTGCTGGTTATCCTCACAAAAAACTAATTTGCAAACCAGATGAAGAAACTGAGCTCCAGAGGCGTGACATGAATTGTCCAAAGTCATTCACACAGCTAATAAGTTAGCTGAGATGCAATCCAAATCCAAGTGTATCTAACTCCAATTTGTCATTTGTCAATGATAATGTAGCAATCTAGAAAGTTTTTGTTGGGATGCCCAGGACATCCTTTGTTCTCTAACAGAGAAATCAACTTCTGATTAGCCCATTTCTTATTGAGCTTGGAGGTGGAGCACAGGGAGTAAGTTGGTTGATCTCCAGCAGCCTGATTCCCCCAGCTCACTTTGGGATATATCTGCTAAGCAGCCTAAATGCTTGCATGTTCTGGGCAGAAATGGAGAGTACCAGGGGAGGGAGCCCACTTTCTTTCTTTTGTATTCATAGAACTGAGTCAGGGATCTCAGAATCTTCTAGTCTGGTCTCTTCATTTTATATTAAGAAGAAATGAGCCCAGAAAGGGAAGTGATTTACCCAAGGGACCATCCTGGGTTCGAAAATGTAGCATTCATTCTATTTAACCAGCATTTATGAAGTCCTTAAAGTGTGCGTGCCAGGCCTGAGGGTCCTACTTGACTGTGAGCTCCTTGAGGAGGGAACCATGTTTACCACCCTTGTTCCAGTACCAACACAGTTCTTGGTACATGTTCGTTATCATCATTTACTGCCATTGATCAGGTACTTTTCTGTATCAGGCACTG